>CP139509.1:112017680-112107060 GCA_021014915.2 Artemisia tridentata subsp. tridentata | reverse complement strand
TGCCTAAATCTGTCTTAAATTCGATGGAAGCAATTTGTAGGAATTTCTTCAAAGGGGCTCAAGATAACGACAAGAAGATTACGTGGGTCAAATGGACCAAGGTGCTCTCGGAAAAAAAGTACGGTGGTTTAGGGGTGTCTAGCTTTTTTGCCTTAAATAGGGCATTGTTATTCAAGTGGGTGTGGCGATATATTTCTCATGACAATTCTTTGTGGTATCGTGTCATTTCAGTCATACATGGCCCGGATATTCAGAAGTGGTCTTCTTTTAATTCTTCGATTTGGAATAATATCCTTAAGGAAGTTAATACTCTAAAAGGTCGAGGTGTTGATTTGATTTCCCATTGTAAGAGAAGAGTGGGCAATGGGATACATACACGGTTTTGGAGCGACATCTGGTTAGGAGACCAGCAACTTCGATATATGTTCCCCCGTATTTATGCATTGGAAGAGAACAAAGAATGTTCAGTAGTTGTCAAACTTCAAGGAGATATCGAAGTCTCCTTTCGTCGTCAAGTTAGAGGGGGAGTAGAAGCCCAACAACTTGTTCAACTCCAGGATCTTATAGGGTCTTCGGATTTGGTTAATGCTGAGGATAGATGGTTTTGGGATATGAACGGGAATGGAGATTTCTGCGTTAAAGATGTCCGTAAATTGTTGGACGAGTTTTTTCTTCCTAAGGAGACTACAGCTACGAGATGGATCAAATTTGTTCCGATTAAAATTAATGTTTTTGCATGGAAGGTCTCTCTTGATCGCTTGCCTACAAGGGTGAATCTGATGCATCGAGGTATTTTTGTCTCTTCTTTGTCTTGCCCGATTTGTTCCTCGCATATTGAAGATACGTCACACCTTTTGTTTAGCTGCATCACGGCTGCTGATGTCACCCGTCTTGTATGTCGTTGGTGGGATTTAGCTTGGTCGCCTCTTGGTTCTTACTCTGAATGGCTATCGTGGTTCAATTCCATCAGGTTGGGATCTAAATTAAAATCTATGTTGGAAGGAGTTTTCTCTGTTACTTGGTGGTGCTTATGGAACTACAGGAATAGATTGCTCTTTGCGGCTCAAAAGCCTCGGAAGGATGTGATTTTTGATGATATAGTAGCGCGTTCTTTTAGTTGGTGTAATGCTAGATGTAGAAGTTCTTTTTCTTGGGATAGTTGGCTTCAACATCCTTCTTTAATTTCTTTGTAATGTTGTTCTAGCTCCTTGCTAGTTTTTCAATAAAGTTGCCGTTCAAAAAAAATAAAAAAATAGCCTTGAAGTGGTGCCAGAGCTAAAAGTACAGCATTTCAACATTTTCTTCGATTCAACAATTGTCGATGAATCTGATTTCATGTAACATTTATTGTTTGAATAATTTACATCTTTGTGCAATCAGGTGAAATAAACAATAATTTAGAAAGGACTTCCAGTTTTATAAAACCAAACAACAATCGAATGTCCCTGGGAAATGGTATTCCAACATGGGTGAAGACTTGCACACATGGGTTAGTAGTACAACTATTTAATGCATAAGTTGATGCGTCCCAATCACAAAGTGTGCAAATCATCTATTTTCGGACATGGAATAAAAGGAGATGGGAATTTATATTTGGACAACATCTCCTTTTTAAGGTAAAGGTCATAAAACACAAACTTACTTTTAAATTTGCATAGACTTGAACCAATTACCTTTATCTATACTACATATAAAAGCAAAATGGTCAATGTGAAAAAGTGAAAAAGTCAATATGTGAAATGTTGAAAAATTTAAATTAGGTAAGAAAAAACTTAAAACATCACAATAAAGGAAATGTTGAAACTAAAAAAGGATATGTTTCAAAAGGAAACTATCAATACACATCGAAAACCGGGTTGACCCGGGACGCTTCAAACCCGGCGGGTTGACTCGGTTTAATTTGACCCGTTTTTTCGACCCAACCCGTCGGGTTGACCTTGTTTAAATTGACCCGTTTTTCGACCAGAACGGTTGAACCACCCGGGTCGAACCAGGTTTCAAAACATTATGTTTAATCCCCAAATCCTCAAAATTTTATTATTTTTCGTTTATAACCCATAAACTATTTTTTATCACTAAAACTATCTGTCGGTATAAAATTCCGTTGCTATATGCACGGGTACTCGTCTAGTAATAAGAAAATCATTAATGAAGCTTGTTTATGATGTGTTATATAATTAAAAGGGAAAATGACAAAAATAATAAATATTACAAATATTGTTCACCAAATACCCATTTTTACTAAAAAAATCATTATACCCATGAAATCCGTATTCAAACTATTTGTGAAAATTTGAAAAATCGCATGGTTGACTAACAAGGTCAAACTTTTGAAAAATCACAAGGATGACTAGCAAGGTCAAACTTTTAAAAAATCACAAGGATGACTAGCAAGGTCAAATCTTGCGGATTTTTGAAAAATGCTATATTTATCCTTTTTCTCGGTTTTCACGCTTAGCTCCAATCACGAAAGTTATAGATCTCCCTTTCTCGTGAAGTGGCCTTTGAACCATACGCCAAAATACCGGAAGTAATGTCCACGTGGATTTATTTAATTACACGTGTTTTCATGTTACCCCTTAACGATCCCAACATCCAAATCAAACGATCCTGGGCCACTGTCAACAATGCGTCTTCTCACAGATCATCTGTTAGATGTAAGACGTGTTTGTCCATATTTTATTAGTTGATTTTCAGAGTGTCTTTTAGTCCCTCTCAAACTGCAAGTAGAAGACACACCTGTATCCAATGATTTTTAAAAAGAAAGACAACGGTTAAGTGTAATGGTAACCTATAAAACCATATTTTCAAATGAATACAATATATTAGGACAAAAAATGTTATTCACCTTGACCTTTGACATTGTTCGATCTCACATGCTGAGTTTCTGTATCACGGGTCACCAAAAGACCATAAGAACATCCTTGTTCCAGACCGCTATGAACAATTTGTCGCAATCTTTGTGTTCCTACCGAACTGTTAACAGAACATGCGCCTGCACTCTATGATTTTTGAGAACAAAAAACGACAGTTAAGTATAAGAACAACTTCTAAAACCACATTTTCAAGGGAAAATAATTTTTCACCTTCAGGGTCTATGTCGCTTGATCCCACATGTTGAATTTCCGTACCATGAGTCATTACACAATCGGCATAAGCTCCTTCTTGTAAATCATCATGATCAATTCCTGGCTCAGTACAACATCCACATCAAACAAACCTGCATTTAATGGTTTTAGATTACAAAAAATAATAGTTAAGTAAAAGAATAACTGCTAAAACCATGTTTACTTGTTTGAAGTAAAAACAGTTTTTCACTTTCAGAGTATATGCCACTTGATCCCACATGTTCAATTTCCGTACCATGGTATTGGTAATGCTTTCGGTAACTATAAGGCCGGAAATACGTGAGCCTATTGGGGGCACACACGTATACACCAAAGGGAATATGTTTATAATATAATTAATATATATTATATATATAATTCACGAAATATTTAAACGATCGTTATTTATATCGTTTGACGCTTTTAATAATTAACGGACTTAATTAATTAACGTGTAACAGACAAATTAGTCATGTTAAAGCCCAAATAAATATGGAACCCATTAGGGGTCCATATGTCGACCGGCCACAAGGAATGGGAAGGGGATAGAGCCCAACTTGTCTTCCAAGTCTTGTTGAGTACATAATGAATGGTCATTGATATACGATCTCTACTCTTGCTTTTGGTGGTCATTGATATACAATGTTTTGTTTGATTTCTTATCATATATTAATAAGCACTAGTTGATTAATGATAGATATATTATAACATAAGTAAAACAAAACTTCTTTTCTTGTGTTCTTTTGTTCTTCTGCCGTGAGCCAAAGAACAAATCAAATGAACAATATTTATATTGTTTGTGGCTTGATTCGTGAACTCATTAAACTAGCATCCGCATATTCCATGTGACGTGTAGTATATGCAACGATAGAGAACGACTTACTTTAGTCGTTATTGGAGTTTAGTGATTCAAGATTCAAGATCAAGAACAAGATTCAAGAGGATCACTCGTTTTAGTAATTCGAGTGATAAAGGTTAGTAATTTATGTGTAATTACTTGTTAATCCATATTCATCAAACTAGATCCTTCTGCTGCATACTCGTAGTGTAAAGGTTACATGTTTGTTTAATCCCAACAGTGGCATCACGAGTCATCATTTGATATTATGGGTTACACCATTAAAAAAACGTAACGTTGACCTAAAAACTTGTATTTTTTTTTTAAATTTCTTTAATCTTTTTTACAAGCCTTAGGGCGATTTTTATTGCTTAAAAATTCGACCCTAATGGGATTAAAATTGTTTTTAAGAAAACCCTAGGTCGTAGGTTTACGTGTTACAAATTTTTGAATTTTTAGGCTTATTTTTCTTGTGTTATTAGTTATAATAATTTATGACAATTACATGCATACTTGTCATGGATGGTAAGCCAATAATCGTGTTTTGACATATTAAATTAATTAGTTAATTGTTAGGTGGACTTTACCTATTATCATGGCCTTTGCAATCAAGTTTCTTGATGTATGGGTACTGCTCATGTTAGGTTTCACTATGCGAGTAAGGGCCTTTGATTACTCCAAAAGTTGGGGAAGACCCTTTTAAGGGTTTTTCAGATCTTACGTGTTATTGTTTTATTAATTTATTACATTATATAAGAGTCTATCTTCACCTCATCCCCTCTTTCTGTATGTTCTATGTGCTTATATTCCTTGTGACTTGTTTATTTGCAATAGATTTTTGAAATTAAAACGGACTTAAAACCATTGAAATATGATTTAATTAAACTTGTTTCTTGCGAAGTTTATGTGTCATTAAGGGTTGGGCTTACATCCCATAATAATTTGCTCCCGCGACGAACTTGCAAGATTACATTGGTTTAATAAAACTTTAAATATAGACTTAAAGTTTTGTGTGATTTATTAATGACCAATATTTGATCAAGCAAATGTCTTGTGTGTTCATAACGTATTGGGTTGGGCTTACATTCTGTAATTTGTTCCCGCGACGAACACACAAGTGCATTGGTTATAATCAAATGGTCCAGGGTTTGAGTGATCTTTAATCTTTTCCCACGCCACTACATGCTTCGGCATATGAGGTAATTACTGGAAGAACTTGGGTCTTTTGACTCATAAAGAGTACAATATAGGGTTTGGTCATTCTTTAATATTTTCCCGTGATAAAAGTGCGCCTAAAAGTTGAAAAAATTGGTTTTTTGCAAACGAAGATGTATGCATGATTCTTCGTACACTTTTTGATACAAGTTTTATCAAAATTATATTATACCAAATTTGAATGTAAGTCTTTGTCGTCTAATTGCGCGAGGACACTTGCAATTGCTTTTTACTCTCTGTTCAGACCTAAGGTGAACTGCAACCCAAGGTGATTATTTCTCTCTGGTCATACCTAAGGTTATAATCACATGTCTTTGCATTGGATGACTTAATCGAGTATGGTTAGTCAGACCTTCGACCCGAGGCAAAAGTTGCGTGGACACATGCCACGTGACACTAGTAGATCGTTCTCTAGTGCCATGAGTCTCATAAAGCTAAAAGTTGCACTAATAAGGCAATTATCGTCCGTCGCTTACCTCTTGCACCCACAAGACTTTCCTGAGTAGTTGGGCTACCGTGATGAGTGGGAGTTCAAGTAGGATCTTAGCCTTTTATTAAGTTAACTGTTTTTTTAAACGTGGGTAGTTAACTTTTAAAAGGATTGATTATCGAAAAAACTAAAATCTGAACTTTATTTATTCTGTTAACCTGAGGTGAGAGGTTTACTCCAATTGTGATAGGTTGATCTGGGTATTCGGGGTGTATGATGACTTTCAGCTATTTGGGATTGTCTTCCAGAATAGGCTCCCACGCGATCTCCCTGATATTGCTCTCCTCTACCGCGGCCGCTAGGCTTGCGTCCTTGCCAGGGTAATCACTTTTCAGTGTGGCGACCCCTGCTCTTGTTGGGAATTTTACCAAAGACATGATGGTTGAAACTTCCATGCTAAGCTTCTGAAGTGTTGTTCTTCCGAGTATGACGTTGTACTTGGATGTGGATTTGACGATGTGGAATTGTAACATGATTGTTCTCGACAGCGGGTGTGTTCCTACTTTGATTTCTAGGGTTACTACGCCTTCAGGATAGGATCTCTCTCCTGAGAAATCGATAAGTGGTGTGGTCAGTGGTTTGAGGCTTGACCTGATGTGTTCTGGGAGTTTATTGAAGCATTTTTTGTACATTATGTCGATTGAACTCCCTCCGTCCATGTATATTCTACAAACCCTATGTGAGGCTATCATTGTTGTATTGACAATGGGCTCGGATGATGGTATTGATGTATCCCATGGAATGTTTCGCGATAGGGCATGCTGCCAGTTTTCCATGACCTCATTGCCTCTTTTTGTACTTGAGTGCCATGATTGGATCATGTTGACACTCCCTATATGTTCACTGAGGATTTCTTGTTTAATTTGGTTGTTGTTATCTACCCTGGATTGTTTATCAGGGTGGGCAAGTTTGTTTGACCGAATAGTGGGGTTGTCCTTGAGAGTTTTTTTTTTAGGATGTCCAGGCTTGGGTAGACTGGGTAAATGCTTTATCCTACCCTCTGTAAGTGCCCTAACGTAAGATTTTACTAGGTACGTGTTTGAGATTTGTTCTGAGTATAGGGTAAGGTGTATGTTATTTCCAGGGGAGGGGCTAGGAGGAAATGTCAGGGTGTCATTCTGAATGCTATACCCAGGGTGGTTTCTAGGTAATCCTTGGCCTGATTGCTATATATAAAGTAATGTGAAAAAGTATAAGTAGGTTGGTATGCATTTACCTGAGTTTCTCCCGATAAGTGGGCGTAGTGTGGCCCGAGTTGAACACATTTTACACAGTCTCTCTTCATACCCGGCCACTAGTAATCTCTTTTCAAGTCAAGGTACATCTTCGTAGCCCCCGGGTGAGTAGAATATTTAGACTTGTGTGCTTCTTCCAATAGTAATTTCTTGATGTCGCTCCTAAAAGGAATATAGATCCTTCCATATCTTGTCTTGATCCCTCGACTATCGTCATTAAGGTGTGAAACATGTGATGTGATACGTTCACTTTTCCAATTTTCTTCCTTCAGAGCTTCCTCCTGGGCTATCCTGATTTTGTCGAAGAGATCAGATGTAACAATCATTCGTAAGGAGTGAACTATCGTAACATATTTTTTGTCCTTGCGACTTAGAGCGTCTGCCACTACATTCGCCTTACTAGGGTGGAAGCGAATTTCACAATCATAATCTTTTAACAAATCCAACCATCTACGCTGCCTCATATTCGGATCTTTCTTTTCAAAGAAATACTGAAGACTCCTATGATCGGTATAAATTATAAACCTTACACCATAAAGATAATGTCTCCATATTTTCAAGGCGAAGACCACAGCTGCGAACTCAAGATCATGAGTCGGGTAATTCTCCTCATTTTTCTTTAACTGTCTCGAGGCATAAGATATCACTCTGCCCCGCTTTATAAGAACGTACTCGAGACCAGATAATTAGTATACAATCATGAAAGGCGATGAAGTGCAAGGGTTGCCGGAATTGATTATATGGTATTTAATATAAAATTAAAAGTTGGCTAGATGAAGTGCAAGGGTTTCCGGAATTGATCACATGGTATTTAGTATAGAATTAAAAGTTGGTTAGATGAAGTGAAAGGGTTGCAAGAATAATTTATGATGTGAGTTTTTTTCTCATGCATGAATCTGCCATGGCATGGAATTTGTATGAAAAAGGTTGTTTCGGTTAGATTCGTGGTTAGATTAATTAGAAAAAGGTTGTTTCGGTTGCACTTATTAGTTAACAATAATTAACGAGGTCTTAAATTTGCATGTGTGGAAAAATTTAAAAATATCAACTTACAAATGGAACTTGGGCAGTATGAAGATACAAACAGCAGTACTAAGTACCATGGGCAGTACAAATATGAGAACTCATCAGTACTAATCTTTATTGATAGCAGTACTAAGTGATCGTCATATAAGTAGCAGTACAAACTGCCTTCGATTCTCAATAAATGTATATATCAGAAAAAATTCTCTTCACCTATACTCATTTAATATGAAAAATTAACTTAAATACTGAAATGCCCTTTACATGAGATGTCACATCAATTACAATGTTATCGAATCGTGATATTTGATCACAGTACATTGCTTTTGAATATACAAGTTATACGTTGTTATATATTTAGACTCACCATCATATTAACAAGCCAACAAATTATTATAACATTGCGCAATGAACATCAAGATACAATTCGTGCAAGAATTACATATAGAATTAGTTGCAAGTATCAAACAGGTACTTGCTTTTCATAATTTTAAGCCAATCGCCAGTTATGTGCATCTCTGTCAAGTGTCTCACTCTGACTTTGAGTACCAGAATGGTTATTGGCATTTGATTTCAAATTACTTGGATCTGTCAATCACAAGTATGTTCTGAGGAAAGCATCAAGTTAGGAATAAAGTTTAGGAGGATGGTTTATTTTTATTCTCTCAGGTTTTCAATTCTAATTAGGTTTTGACTCGAACAAACGTTTGAGAAAGATAGTCAAGAAATAAGTGGTCATGCAATTGTTTTGGTCAAGAGCAGTTAAAGATTACACCCACGTCTAGAGTATATTCTACCTAAAATATTGGAGGAATGGAGGTGGACTCTTTTAAACAAATGCCATGCCATGGCAGATTCATGCGTGAGAAAAAAACTCACACTTAAACCCACGTAGCCTTCCATGCATAGAGGAGAGTTAAGTAGCCTAAACCAACTTACACATTGTAAACAAAGAGAAGTGTCAGTGTGTAATTTTGTTTTAAAGAGAAATTATTAATACAAAGAATCATTTCCCCAAAACACATTGAATTCTCATCTTCATTTACTTTTATAGTCATCTGTGTTCAGATATAATTAATTCATTGAGTTGGTAAGGCAGAACTCAAAAGTATTAACTAATCATGGAATTCAGTACATGTGAAATAAATCATCAAAGTCGAGTCTAGGCAAGTTCAGAAGTATCAATAAGTTTTTAATGTGAGATTTTTTTGGTGTAGTTGATAAAATCCCAACAATTATTTTAGTTTGCTCATCATACTTAGAGGATATTATAATCTGTTTATCTTATGGTCAAACAAATTTGTATCTTAATCAAATGGTTTGATTTCTAAAAATCTTATACATTAAATTAAAAGAGTCCTTTGGTTTAGGTGAGTTTCCAATAAACAGATCACATGATTAAAAATTGTAACTATTCAGAAAATAGTTGTATGCCATTTCTTATATAGCTAATCTCATTTACTATACTTTAATGGTGTCATTGTTTAGGAAGTCAATGGATCTTTATAGCGGTGTGGCATCTCCAAATCTGATATTACTATATGTGTTTCTTGCAGGCAAAGGAAAGCAAGAAAAAGACATTCACATGTACTCTTTTAAAGTGATGTACTTATTTTAAATAGTGTAAACCTAATTAGTACCAAACATTAAGCTATGAACACTTAGATACAATTGGTGCAACGCACGGGCTTGCCAATGCCTCGTATAATATAATGAGCGCTTGTTTGTTTATAAAGAAACAATGTTATTTGGATATGTGAAAAGACATAATTACCCTTTTATGTGAACTTAACGGTCAAACTAACAGAAAAATTGGTCAAGGGACCAAACCCGATATGGGTCGCAACTACATAGACTGGATCCGTTAAAAAAAAGTAAAAGGACCACATGGACCATTTATGAAATTAACTCTTATTCTATTTGACCCAAAATGAGTACGTTTGTTGTTCAAATTAGATAAAGCCCCCAAAATAAAAAACCCTAAGACGGTTACAGAGACTTGGGCCACTCTATCAATTGGCTGATTGATTGATTGATTGATTGATATTTACATTCACTTTTTAACAACGAATTGAGAAAGATGGACACAAGAACAACATTGGCTTATGATGATTATGATATTTATGCTTTTATGGATTCGATGAGAAGAGATTCAGATGAAGGAAAGTAAGTTAATTATTCTATATTTTCATATGTTATTTATTCATCTCCCATATGTTATTCATTCATCTACTATCATCGAATTGACTCTAGCAGATTAAAGGGGTCACCGTCAGAATCAGACACAACGACACAATTAGTCTCTTTTGTCGAAGCGTTGGGGTCAGACTTAAGAAAGATGTTAAGATCAGCTGTTAATGGAGAAGAAGAAATGTAATATATTTTTTATATGTGATTCTATTAGTACTCCCAAATATTATTAACCATTTACGAATTGTTATGTGAAAAGCAAGAGGAAGATAGAATCCGAAACAACACCGGCTCAAATAATCCACTTTACAGATCTACCCGAGGCACAAATGTCAGTTTACTTTTAACTTTGACTGACTGATTCAAAATACACACTATGTGTGTTTATCTATCTATACACTAGTAACTTTAACTTTGTTCATGATAGGATGGCATTATTCTCTCAAGTTCCCTTGTTTCGGTTTGAGTTGTGTAAGGTTTTTCTTAGCTATAATAACGATGATGAATATTGCAAGCGTCAGCTGTTTCTTAGCTTTAACAAAGATTGTCGCAAGCGTCAGCTGTTTGGGATTATTCAGGCAGCTAGTATCTCACGAGATCCGGGGTCCCAACAGTATGGTTCTTTCAATATATTCAACCGTAAATTCAATAATCCCATAGTCGTCACCAACCTGGGTTATTTATCTCCACACAGTATCACTTATTGTTCACTTCCAGTCTCTACCTCCATTAAGATCACTGCACAACTCTATGTTACCACTGACAAGGTGGATGACATGGAGAAATATAGTGATTATTATCTTCAAAGTGATGATGATGATGATGAAGATGATGATGATGATGTTGAAGATTATGGCAATGAATTCGAGGAACAGTCTGATTCCAACTTAGATGATACTTTTGTGGAGACGGATAAACTTATTCATAAGGAGCAGATAACTGATAATTATGCGTTTGAAATTTGCAATGACTCTGCGTTTATAAACTTCTCAGATTATTTTGCCAAGAGGCCCGATGGCGGTTCCGGTTGTTATATTTCAAAAGGTAAAGATGGTTATCTAGAGCTGCATTACGTTGCATTAAAGTATGCAGTAGACGCAGCTCTGGAAGTAGAATTTGCTGCAACTTCTAAGGAAAAAAAAGTTGCTGGAAGGTTAATGGCTTATTATGGGAAAAACTTTGATTATGGCTGTCCTCCGGCTAAAAAAGATCTTTACAATGCAATGCTCTTTGAAACAAAACCTCATGTTTATTTTAAGTCTGGCAAAATAAACCTGATGCGATCTGTGTTGGCTGTACCAGCCAAATTCTCCCTCGTAATTGATGCAAATTTACGTGATTTCTACTCCGGGGATATAATTTTGTCAGGCACTTACGAATTCTTTGTGCCACGTGATGGTAGAAGCGTCTTTGGTTCTATTTTGAGTGATGATTGCTCTTTAAATCTGAAAGTGGACTGGAAGCTGCCGTTTGGAGCTTAATTATGGCAGCATGTTGCCCTTTGCATCTTATTTTTGGAATTTACTCTAAAAAGTATTTAATGTTCAGACGATTCTAGACATAAAAACGAAGATCGATCTTGATGTAACACTACATAGAAACTCAGCCAATCAACCACTCCTAGGTTCTGTTATGCACATATGTATATGCAGTACGCTTTTTTAGCCAATTAAATTTCTATAGTTACCTTCAAGTCTATTTTCATCCTATGATGCAAAAGTTCTGTGTTGTAATGACCAGGAATAGATCCTTTTTTTTTTTTTTTTTTTTTTTTTTTTTAATAAAAATATTCAATGTTCCAGAGTCCAGACCATACTAGACATAAAAACGAAGATCGATCGAGATGTAAAGCTACATAGAAACTCAACCAGTCAACCACTTTTAGGGACTTGTTACGCATATGGTATAACTGATAGAGAACAAAATTTACTTTATGATGACACCAAAATTGAAATTCGAAATTGAATTCCTATGCCCTCCCTTAAAACTGTCAGCTCACTCTTTATCTAGGATTTTTCTGTGAAGAGGAGTGAGCGTGAAAGTCTTGGAGGAAGTCATATGGGATCGTATATGAGATTACGTTCATCTCTATGCAATTTCATATTAATATATATCTTGCACCCCGGACTTTTATATAGTTTATCGACAATGGTGCTTCATAATTATCATTACATAAAGCATACTTGTTGGAATTGAATATTTAGTTTAATGAATAATTAAAACCCGTATAAAGATGCTTCATAATTATCATTACATAGAGCAAATGTGTCATTCTAAATGAGAATGTGACATCACAATTCACAAAAGGTTTCACCCACGTAATGACTAATGAGTCAGCATCAGCAAATATTAAGATGTGATTTAGCTATTGGTTTAGGATTATGAAACGATAAGTAAAATCAAAAATAAAAACTTACTAAATCACACGATATGGGATATGGAATGATGATGAATTACTCGGTGTGATTCGTCAATCACACTGTATGTTTTGTTGAAACATAGTGGTAAAGTGATATTTTGCGGGATATCCTAGTTTTTGTGGTTCATGAAACACAGTGATGATTGAAAAATTATATTTTCTAAATGAGTTGAGTTTGGTACCATTCCCATATTTATTACTCCGTATTTTGTTTATGATAAGATGATACAGTGAAATCACATTAAAATGAAGGGGATATCGTGAAAGAAAGACGACTGCAGTCTATCCAATCAACCTGGGCATGAAATCACATTAAAATTCTCAAGGTTGAGGGAAGGAATGCTCGTGAATGGGTTACGAAAGCTAGTAGTAACTCTTCCTTCTAAGTTGGTTTGAGTTTGTGTTCTTAGTTTTGATTTCCAAACCTATGAGCTAAAACTAACATGTTTGACTTTTTTACCGTAAAATAATATGATTTCTATGAACAATTCATTGAGTGCCCAAACCCAATCAAGCGACGGATTAATTAAAACCGACAATGATGTTTGAAAGTCATTTTGAATTCGTACTTGAACGCCCAAATCAAGAAACAATGCCTTTATTTGAGTGACCAACTTGAAATTTCATTTGGTTGTTCCCAGGATTAAACTTTGTATATATCAACTTGGTCAAGACTTTGTAAACAGAAGTTGGCAGACTAAATGTGTTCCATCAATATGACTCGAAGATTAAGATCAAATACTCAAATCGCCAATAGACTGAAACTACAAAGCATCTAAGATTTCAATGGGTTGGCAGAGTATCTTCCCTGAATCCGTATAGAGGATCCTATCCCATATATTATGCAAAACTGACTCAAACCAACTAGTGATTGTGTCAAGCTGCAGAAAACCAGAAACTTAACCATGGAAAATTCCAGATATATGAAAGTGGTCCTGTGAAAAATAAAAAATAGGACAATAGTTTTGGTCCAAAATTGGAGCCACATAATGTCGGTAGATATAGCAAAATCTTTAAAACTAGATATTCAGACAGCATTTGGTCCATAAAAAGTATGCAAACCAAATTCAAAACTTGCATTCTACAATCATATAATATTGCACTATGAAAGAACAAAAAGGAGAAAATTCCAGTAGCTACCTCCATAGTAATTGAGACTGGTAGAGGTTGATGATCTTTCTTCAATCAATTTTTGACTTTCTCCCAGTGAGTGACCGTGTTTCTCCCAATAGGCGCGGCTTACTTTTCAGGCTCTTTGATTTGAATAGATGTTCTAGACAAGCTTGCTTCAAGTTCATTTAACTCGTCCATATCTAGATCGTCGTCGTCATCATCGATGTCAAAATTCCCTTCTTCAGAAACAGCAGCAACACTTGTTGATGTACTTGGTCCACTTGTGGATGAACTTTCTTGTGCCTGAAATAAATGGATGCAAAAATTCAACATTTATGGTTCTACGTGCTTTTAGAAGTCCGTTATATGAGTATAACTTGTGGAATGGTCAAACTTTTTTTGAGCTCAATGGTACAACAACATTAGTGATAGCTCATTTACTTGTACAAGTGATTTTATTTATTTATTTATTTTCATTTATTTATTTAAATTACATGCCTGTTATTTAGAGCCCTTCAATTCTAGAGATACTCGATTTCTGTTTCGTCTCAACGGACTAAAAAAGGGAACAAGGCTTAAGCGGTAAATATAACTAAATTAGCCATTAGATTTATTCAAGTGAACTAAGGATCTAACCTACGTATTTTTACTAACGTTCATATCACATTATCACCTAGGTATATTTACCATCCTTTTAAATGCTTCTTGACCCCCCCCACAAAAAAAACCAAGTATGAGCAGAGGCTTCTAAATGCATGTGATGAATTACATTTTTAAGCCAGGACAACTACTTTTGTGTACTATAGTATGTAAAGTGACGAAGCATATATAGAAGGTCATATTCTGGATCAGTAATAGATGACTACGAGTCTATAATTTTCACAGATATCAAATGGGACATCAAGGACTACCTTCTGATTGCTATTATCTGGCTCCTCTTCTCTGTGGTACTTCTCGTATGCCTCAGCATCATCCACAAACAAACTAGCATCAGCAAGGAACAGCTCGCGCCCACTGCAAAAACGAAAAACAGAAGAATAAAAAAGAATATTAAGACATGTCCAACTGCAAAGGCCGAATATCAAGACATGTCCAACTGGAAATGCTAACACGTAGGTATCAAAACAGTAAAGGTGCCAAATTGGCGAATCAACGGGTTGGGTAATGGGTCAAAGCAGCCAGGTAGGCTGAAACAAGTTTTTTTGCCAAAAGATTTGCTTTTAATAAAGTGTGTCAAGTACGACTGCATGAATACAAAATTGACTTGCTCCGTCCGGAGATTATAATCCACACACAAAAAACAATCAGTTTTCTAGAAAAAAGTATAATTAAAGCATCTTCTATAATAAAAGAATGACAGTTTTACCTTATAAAGATTTCATTGAGTTTTGTTTAATGTGAGTTAAACCAAAGGGTTATAATGGGAACCTTAATCAATTAAACCCATATTTTTTTTTAAGTGGACAATAATATTGGGACACCCTAAGATAGTATAGTGGACACAGTCTAGATGCAGGAGTATTTTTCTTTACAATAATATAATGTTTATGAGTTAAGAATGCACCCTGTGCGACTTTCGACATATTTCTTTTTTTGCTAGTTGTTTAATTATCTATTTGACTTGTATAAATTAAAACAAGATTGGGTCAAAACTGCCACATCTTAAGGACAGACAAACCTCATGCGATCATTCTTAGCCCTCTCTGCTCTCAGAGCAGCCATGCCAGCTTCTTTTTCATCCATCTTCTTCTTCTTCCATCCCATAAAAAGATCAGTAGTCATCGGAGTTGTGGTTTTAACTTTTGCACGCTGAAAGGATAAGATAGTCAAAGTTATAAAATTACTGGGTCCAATAGTGAAACTATAGATGGATTATACGAAGTAAATCACATGGTAACAGTATATGAACAATATATGTAGACAGGAAACAAAGAAGGGGCACATATTATCCAATCACTTATATAGCATACAAATGTGGTTTTAAATTGTTGTCACACATGAAAACCCTCAAACTTTCAAGAAATAACGCTTTGAAGTAATCTCCAAACTTGTCAATAGGTAATCGGTAACCAGTAACCCGTTTGCTTAGTTCCACGTTGACAAAAAAGGTCAACATGGTCACACTTACCAATATATCATCTTGCGTATAATGATGTTAACCTGTATAAATGACTTTAAAACTTATCTTGTTTTGGAAGCTGAAGGGATTTATCAAGTTATTTGAAAGTTCTATGGTTGTATCAATATTTTGTAACCTCAGTGATTTTTTCTCACTAATATACAGACAGTTAGCTTAAACAAAAATCAAACTACAGTTGTTTAACTGTCCGTGCAATTAACCCAAAGGTTTTAAAAAAATTAAACTATTACACAAAAGATAATTACCTGATCCTCAATCTCATCCTCAATAGCTAGCTTGTTAGCCTCTTCCTCTAAGAGAGCCTTCATTTGGGACTTCAAAATGTATCCAGGAGGGAGAGCATGTCTGTAGTGACACTCTTTATTACCATTTGGACAAACCCAGAACCAACCATATTGCTTTTTCTCCACTGCGTCGAGGAAATGTTTGCAAACCTAATAGAAAAAACCGGGTCAAATGAAAATTTGCTAAAGCTGCTTCCAATGAAAACCCAGCAATGTACTATAAATAAGCATATATTGAGTGACAACATTGCTTCATTTATAAAGAAACAAATATAGAAATGTGGAGAAACACCTGGGCAATAACCATCATATTCAAATTGTCATGGATTGTTCTCTTAACGTTGTGTTCTTAACAAAAAAAAATAAAGAAAGTGAAAGAAAGATAAAATAAAGTAAGAGAGAGTAAGTAAAGTGACTTTCACCCCAAAAATGGGGTGAAAGTTTTATAACTAAAATATCACCACTTTCACTCACTTTACTTCCTAAGAAAAACTAGAGAACACAACTAAAATCACTTTCACTTTCTTTCCTCCCTTTTACTCAAACACAGAGCCAAAAGGTATTATATGTAAGCACTTATAATGAAATTACAGCTATACCCTTAACACAATAACACACTTTTAGGAATGTCCATATCTCACATCCCATTTTATCACCATGTAGCTACTCCAAAGACAAAAAACTAATCAACTGATTTCAGCTTTTAAGGGTAATTTGCATGAAGATCGAGTATGAGGGGCAACATATAATAATGATTTGACAAAGCCATACATGGCCTGGATGTGTGCTCATTTATACAAGATATAACTGTAAGATTAATGAGCTATAATGCAATTGTGCAGTCTTCATAATACGAAATCACTATAAATACAAATCACTCGGTTGAAAAACAACCTAGAGGGGGAGACTAGGATTTTCGTAATATAACGCCTCCATACAAATAAATGCAAATTTGTTCAGACTTCGTCACAAAACTGAAATTCAGAATCACCTATTTGCCCAATGTCACGGCGAATCCCTATTCATGTTATTGATCTTTGGTCCACAAGATTGTCCATTTCTGTCATTAACGGAGGCGTTTAGGGCATTTGACTTACAGTCCAACTATCTAACATAACTATGTGTTAAAAAACTTCACAATGCAACTTTATAAGGTTGCAGGAGAACTGAAAATAGCTTTTAAGCCTCTACCTTCCCAACAACAACAATATTTTAGACATTCTCTTGAGAGACCATCAAATTTACCTAATAAACCTTCAGAATTGCCTCAGCATGCCATTCACAATAAAGGGGCAAGTCAGTATCGTAACTAAAAAACCCGAGTTCACCCTACATAAATAATTCTACCACATATCCAACCATAAAACTGAAAATGCGTAAACCAAATGTGCAGCAAAAGCTGGGTGAGAAGAATGAAATGATATAAGCATATAACTGAAGCTAAAGTTGTACGCAAAAAAAAGCCTAGTGCATCCCACATGAAACACATCCAAACAACAGCATGAATAGGATGATGGGTTAGAAAACAAGAGGATAAGAAGTATACAATGTCAGTTGGTTTATTCTGGTTGTACTCTTTTCCTTTTGATTCCACAACTTTCTCCAACGTCTCAAGATCCCAGTCCTCCATAGTTCCTAAAGTTCCACATGCAGAAATTAGTTATACTCCTAAATCGAAACTAATCGTGATGAAAATACGTAACCAACTGAATACTGAGTAGATTGAAAGAATAAAAAAGGTAGATGCATCACCTTCATCACGCTTATCACTGAAAATGTCAATCTTCTCACCCTTCCTTTGTACATTCAAATCATGAGAAAACTTACATTTGAAACCTTTCGCACACTGACCAGCCTTGAAAAACTCACACAATATCGACTTTGGATCCACACCTGACCACAACCACAACTCATGAGATAATAAACCATTTTAGCATACATATTTATAATTCAGAGACATGTGACGATATGCTATTTACTTCTATAGGTCATATAAGATAGGGAGTATCTGGGGTTGCTTATAATTGCTATGTTTTTCTGATATAAGCAAACACGGATTGAAAAAAAAAACTTCAACAAAATGCAATGCAGAAGATAATGTTCTGATTTGCTTATGCTGTAACGAAATGCAATAACAAGATAAGAAATTGTCCCTCTATTCAATAGCAATCAAAATCACATAAGCGGTTTATATTCGCAACTACCAAACTAACTACTTTTTCACCATCAAACAATACAAAAACATTAAACACATCCACTAAAATCCCAACATTAACAAATAAATAAACATTAAAACAGACATACCAACAGGAACTTTAGGTTGAACAACAGCAATCTTAAAGATTTCATTCAACTCCTTCTCTCTCGCCTTCTCTTCGTCCTTCTTTTTCTGTCAATCCCAAAAACAAAACATCATCTTTTTTTTAGCAAAACCAGCATTTAAACAAAAACCCATTTCAAAAGACTAAACCTTTAAATCTAACTTAAAAAACCCACAAAAAAATATATTAAAAAAAACAGCAAAATTAATAAAATATTTATCTTTTTTTTTACATAACCAACATTTTAACAAAAACCCAATTCAAAAAACTAAACCTTTGCATCTAACTCTAAAAACCCACAAAATTTATATAAAATAAAATAAAATATAAGCAACCTTTGCAGCTAATTTAGAAGGATCAGGTTTAGGCACAGCACTCTGTTGAATTTGCTGAACATATTTCTGAACGTTTTTACTTTTGTTTTTGTTCTTGAGACCAAATGTTTTGTCTTCAACTACTTTTTGCTTCTTTGCTACATCTGCCTTTGATTGTTTTGGTGGCATCTTTTAACTGAAAATTGATGGGTTTTGAATAGTGTTTTATTGGGGTTTAATAAATCGGATTGAGTTGATTTTGGGGGATTTGGGGATTAGGGTTTTTTATCGGTTGCGTCACTCTATGAGAAGTGGAAGCAGTATACAAGATGTTTTTGTATTTTTAGGATTAAGGAGTGTTGCTTATTTTTAAGGGTATAATTGTCATTTGACATGTTTTCTTTTCTTGATGTTTGTTTTTAACTTTAAGGGTATAATTGTCATTTGACTTTTTTTTTAAGGTTTAAGGGTATAATTGTCATTTAACATATGTTTTCTTTTCTTGATGTTTGTTTTTAAATATGATTTCCGATATTTTGCCCTTATGATATTGTCCTTTTCGAGAAGATTGTCATGGCTAATTCAGGGTTGTTTGCATCAATCAGGGTTTGAACTTCAAGCATCTTAAACTTTAGTGATGATAGTTACAACCTTGTAACTCTTAAGTGATTGAAAAATACATTCTTAAATGTATGTTAGGTTGCTTTTACTCCACACTCCTCTCACACGTGACTTGCTCGTGTGGAGGTCATCCCTACAAGTGAACCTAGGTTACAATATCCCTTTTTACGCGTGACTTTTTTGCAAATGGTGAGAATGTTTTTGTTGGTGTGTATGCGAGTGTGATGAGTGACTTTGTGTGGCAAAAAAAGAAAAAAAAAATGAAGTATATGTAAAGAGTAAGTGGAGACCATGGAGTTTAAGTGAGCGAGTGCGAAAAATAGGGATTATGTGATGTTGGTGTGGAGTTAAGTGGTGGGTGAGATTTGAGTGAAGACTACGTGCATCCTTATAATACATGAGCATGAAAGTCGTATATCATTTAAATACTTCTAAAATTTATCTCAATATCATTTCAATCAAATAAAATCATTGGTTAAGAATGGTAAAGGTCGGTCATCTGATGTCTAGAACAATATTATAGATTGGTAGGTCATATTATTTATTTATACTTGACTGTAACATAGTTCGTCTACAACGCGCATACCTTGTCATCACTTATGCAAAATCCTCAAGTAGTTGTAGTCCACATGTAGGATGATTCAATTTTCTATAAGTAGTTAATGTCAATAAAGTATTTTGGAAAGCAATTGACTTTTCGGAACCGGGCGTTGATGCTAATTGTGCTAACTATCAAGTGACAAGACGGTTATTCTGACATCATGGGAGGGTATTTTAGGAATCCTTTGTATTTAAACAATTCTACCACACTTCAACTTTTCACCTTGTTTAGTTTGCACGCCTACTATCGCTCATTTACACACTTTTCTCAAATCAGATCCAACCTAGGTATTTTTACTATCGTTCATATCACATAATCACCTAGGTATATTTACCATCCGTTTACATGCTTCTTGAAACACTACCTCCCCACCATTCTAAAAAAAAACACACACACACACAAAAAACAAAAAAAACCAAGTATGAGCAGAGGCTTCTAAATACATGTGATGTATTACATTTTTATGCCGGGATGTAACACCCCAACTCGGATTACGGTTGTTACACCCGTACCCCGATAAGGTACAATATGAGTATATAAAGTGTTATGTGTTATATTTTATGAACTAGTTAAATAAAGAATATGTGGCAAAGTTAGGAGGAAAAGAACTAGAAGGACCGTAAATGCCAAAAGACCAAAGTTGCAACTAACTCCCAATAAATATCTACTCTTTAGGAAAAGTCTGGAAAGTTAGAGTGTGTTCATCATATGTGTCAGCATATAGAGGAGAAATAGGAGGGAAAGCCAAAAATATCATCTTGTCTCAATTGTACATCAAGAAGTGATCAAGAAGCTTTAAGGAAGCCTTAATTGTGTTCCTATCATCAAGTAAGTGGTTTTCCCCAAATGTGAAAATTAGGGTTCATGTGGTGGGTTTTAATGATTATGGTAAAAAGTGGTGAAATGATGATCTCCTTAGTTAGATAGTTGCTAATTGTAGTTAATCTTGTTATAGGAAGCATTTATAGAAGCCCAATCAAGCCAAGTAGGAAGCTAGTAGGACTTGAGGTAAGTATATGAGCATAATCCTTGTAAATGTTATGATGTTAATGTTATGTTGGTGTTAATATGATTTCTATGGAGCTTGTGAATGTATGTTAGCTTGGATCCAATGCTATTTGTATGAATGTTATATATTTACTTGCCCGGTCAAGGTGAGTAATAATCTCATTTGATGCTCCTTGTTAATGTTATGATTGGTGTTAATCACCAATCTTATGTAAATGTGATGTTGATTATGTCTTGTATACTTACTAAGCGTTTTCGCTTACGGTTTAGATGTTAATGATTTTGTAGGTTCTAGCGGAGGAAGCAAAGGTAAGGATCTTGCCTAGTTGTAGTCGTGGAATGAAGCTTAGCGTAGTTAGAAGCTAGCTTAGAAGACCATAACTCTTGGACCAAGTAAATCGGAAGTTGGAAGCCGAAGTGCTCTCTTGTGCCTTGGTATATTTAACTTGTGTGGTCGTTTTGTTAAATTATGGTCTTGTCGTCAAACGTTGTCTTTTGTTTATGTAAATCTCATGGGTCAAACGTTTAAGTGTTATGTGGTCCTTGTGTTAAGTAAACTTGGATGAATTTGTGGTAAAAAGGGTGTTTGGCACAAAGCTATTTTGACCCATTTTGATGTATATACGGGTTGGATTGCTATGGAACATGTTTGTTATGTTAATGTAATGCTTTTGGTCAAGTTTGATGTAAAACGGAGGTCGTATGGGTTGTTTGTGGTGTTAAATGTTTTGGGGGTGTTAATATTGAGTTTCTGCAGATTTTCTGCAGAGTTTCGGTCTCATTTGAGTAGATACGGCGCATCTCTTTTTGGGATACGGCGCATCTATCCAAACCCAAATTTCGGTTTCAAGTTTCGGTCTCATTTGGGTAGATACGGCGCATCTCTTTTTGAGATACGGCGCATCTATCCCACCCAGATTTGGTAATTTTCTAAATGTCGTACAAAACAAACCGTAAGTCGTCACGGGTCGTACCACCTATCGTTTTGAAGGTATTTGAGTCTACTTTCATTTAAAACTAGCCTCAAGGGCTGAATGTTTATGGATTTTTGTCAGCTCATAAAAGAGTGACAGCAGGTCAGTTTTGAGAGGTCGTTTTCGCGTAAAAAGTTCAAATTTTTGGTCTAATCGGGCACGGGGCGTTACAACTTGGTATCAGAGCTTCGGTCTAAGAGATTTAGGATTTCACTTTAGGATTTCCTAGACTTAGGCCTTGTATAGATGCGGTTAGAGCTAGTGTTTGTTATTTGTGTATTGTTTGGATGATTTTGAGGACCCATATGTTCAATATTTTCATGACTACGCCTGGCCACCGTAGTGATGAAAATACGGGACATATGTGAAATTGAAATCATTTAGATCATACATGAGTGACAAGCTAGGGTGCTAGAACAAGATAGAAATGTCATTCATGCATGGGCTAAGTATACATAATTGTGTTTAATGTTGTGAATTACTAATTTTCAGTAAGAAGAAATGGAAACCCCTCTCACGAAGGAAGTCGCGAAAGCTACGGCTTCCAAGCATGCCGAAACTTCGGCAAGTGATCCGGGTAATGCTAGTAAGGATAATGAAAGTTCTTCCTCAAACTCCGGAGGCCCTGACTTTAGAGGCTTCACGGGAGATGAAATGAAAGCCCTAGACAAAATGTTAGCAAAAAGAGTGGCTAAGGCTATTGAAAAAGCAATGCCCTTCTATGTTCAACAAACGACGCAAAATCTTAAGGAGCTAATGAAGGAAGAGTTTAAGGAGTTTAAGAAAGAATGTGGTCCGACAAAAGAACCTAAAAATGACAAAGCTACTTACCGGGACTTCACGGCTTGTGATGTGCCACAGTTTACCGGTGTTCTTGACCCCATTGTTAGTAATAGGTGGCTAACGGCGGTGGAAGGCGCTTTTCGTACTAGTGGTTGCGAAGAAAGGAAGAAGGTTATCTATGCTACTAACTTTCTTCGTGATAGTGCTAAGACTTGGTGGGAAGGAAAGGTGTGTGAGAAAGGTGAACCTTGGGTAGAAACTTATACGTGGAAAGAATTCAAGGAGTTGTTTAGTGCCGAGTATGCACCGGTTGAAGAGGTTGACAAAATTCGAGAGAAATTCCAATCTCTCACTCAAACTAATGAGACGGTAAATGAGTTGTGGAGGACGTTTAAAGATATGGTTCCTTATTGTCCCGAGTATCTTGGGAATGACAAGCTTAAGGTTGACAAGTTCCAAAGGATGCTCAAGGATGACATTCGTGAAGTGATTTCACCATTCAAATGTACTACGCTGGATGATCTTTTGAGTAGAGCTAGGGTAAGGGAAGCGGACTTACTTAGGAGGAAGGAGAAGGAGGCAAAAGAACCAAAAAGGAAGCTAGAGTTTGCGGATAAGGATGGAAAGAAAGCTAAATTTGACCATGGCAAGAAGAGTGCGGGAAACAAAACTAAGGTAGCATGTTCTAAGTGTGGCAAGTTTCATCTTGGGGAGTGTAGGCGTAATACGCCGGGTTGTTACAAATGTGGAGCCTTAGATCATCAAAGCAAAGATTGTACCAAGCCGATGATAGTATGCTATGGGTGTAATGGGATAGGGCATAGGGTAGGCGTAATACGCCGGGTTGTTACAAATGTGGAGCCTTAGATCATCAAAGCAAAGATTGTACCAAGCCGATGATAGTATGCTATGGGTGTAATGGGATAGGGCATAGGTTGAGGGATTGCCCGAAAACAAAGGCGATTGAAGCAAAGCCCTTGAGAACCGTCAAGCAAGAGAAAGTGGAGATTCCAAAACCAACAGCTCGAGTCTATCAAATGAGTGTCGAAGAAGCCAAATCGGGGACTGATGTCATCACAGGTATTCATCTTGTTAATTCCATACCCGCTCGGGTTTTGTATGATTCGGGTGCTAGTGTTTCTTTCGTGTCTTATGATTTTAGCAAGCAAATAACTTCCCCACTAGCTAAACTTCCGATACCCCTAGAAGTCGAAATAGCCGATAGTAAAATCGTTGTTGTGTCAAATGTGTATCGAGATGTAGAGATAGAGATCGATGAAAGTGTCTTTAAGATCGACTTAATTCCCATTATGCTCGGGGAATTTGATATTGTTATCGGTATGGATTGGCTTGATAAATAAAACGCGGCTATCCTTTGTAGCCAAAAGATTATTCGAGTTGTGAACCCTAGCGGTCGTGAAATGATTATTTATGGGGATAAAAGAAAAGGTGAACTAAAGTTATGTACCGTGATGAAGGCTAGGAGATATTTATCACGTGGATGTTATGCCTTCATGGCTCACGTGGTAGATACGAGCCTTGAGAAGAGAAGTATCGATGATGTTCCGGTTGTGAATGTATTTTGTGATGTTTTTCCGGAAGACTTGCTGGGTATTCCACCCGAAAGGCAAGTCGAATTCCGTATTGATCTTGTTCTAGGTGCTACACCTATTGCTAAAACTCCTTATCGTCTAGCTCCGTCCGAAATGAAAGAATTGATGAGTCAACTTCAAGAGTTGCTTGACAAGGGTTTCCTTCGTCCTAGTAGTTCGCCATGGGGAGCACCAATCTTGTTCGTTAAAAAGAAAGATGGTAGTATGCGGATGTGCATTGACTACTGATGCGCGTGATGTGTCGTTGCGGTTTAGCAGTTTTAATGCCTACTCAAGTTTTAAATTTATATTTAGCCGACTTATCAATAACACACACACACTTAACGAGCAGTGTACCCGGTCAGTATGAAGATAATGGTAAGTAGAGTGTCGATCACTAAGAGTGGAACGTATTATCTCGTTATTCTAATCAGTATTTTAATATCCTAACGCAAGGGGGTTTCAGCCTGAGAGACTGGCACGGTTTGTTTGCAATTAAATAATAAAATAAACCAATAGGCACGAATCAGCAAGTAGCACACACGTACACAGATAAATACTTGAGACAATAAGAGGGCTGTCCTTATGATTAAGTAGATTGTCACTTGTTTTATTGATAGCTTTATATGAAGTGTATGTAGTTAACCCTTTCTCGTTGGTCCTAATCTTATCGGCGAGTAAACCCTTAATGATTACTTATGTCTAAAAGTTATTCCTAAGTGATCAATTTAGTAATAACCGTGGGAGCCACATTATGTCCCGCAGTCAAATGCCCGCAAGCCACTAATAAACACAGAGGTTATCAATGCACTAATAAGTAGTAACCAAAGACATCAACATATAAACTTTAATTGATGGGAAAGCAAGTATTAAAGGGAGTGCAATCTTTCGTTGTCACATTACACAAGCCACCAATCCTGATGAATTAAAGTTTGCTAACACAATAAAACAAAACTACTTAATGAATTAAACACATGCAGCACCTTCTTACAGCTCTTGTATCTTTGATTTGGGTGTGTCTTGTGCTGCCTCCTTGACTGAATTCGTCCTTTGTTTCTCCTGTTCGAACTTCGGTTTTAGGTTTTCCGGAACTTCTAATTCGTCTGGTCTACGGGGTATTTATAGTTTCTGTCTGAGGGAAGATGCGGCGCATCTACTAAGTAGATGCGGCGCATGTACTTAACTTCGCGTGGGGTCCAAGATTATAATATTCAGGAATATTCGTACACCGCCAGAAGATGCGGCGTAACTCCATGATTAGATGCGGCGCATGTCCTCTTGTATCTTGGATCGTATCTGGTGATATCTTGATAGAGATGCGGCGCATGTCGAGAGTGAGATGCGGCGCATCTGGAGCAGAATTGACTTGATCTTGTCCATGTCAGTAGACCTTCAACTTTATGCACGTTTTGCTCCATAATTAGTCCAAAATCGCCAAGTTTCACCAAATGCTTGTTTTTACCTGAGAATTACAAAAGTAAACGATTAAGTATCAATCCTCATACATATTATAGTAAAACAAGTCAAATTAATAGGATAAATGATAGTAATAAAATGTACTTATTTGAGTTCATCAAATATCCCCCCACTTGAACTTTACTTGTCCCCAAGTAAACCTTAGAATTTCTTTTATGAAAATGTATCCTAAAAGATGTTAGGATTTATTTTTATATTTAAGCATGTATTCGTTCATTTCATAATCACACAACTAAACACTTAACGATTCAGAAGTAAAATAAAATAAGTCGATAAAAGCAAATCTAATCGTTTAACTGTCCAGTCGCGACGAATATTCTATCATAAGCTTGGCAAGTATACACATCTCCACCACTAAAGCTAAGGAGTAACAAGTCTAAAGCGGTAAAAAAGGGTTTTTAGGCTTAAGGGTTAATTATTCTTAATCACTATCGATCTCAAATTCCAGAAAAGGCGACAAAATCACAAATACATGATCGAATCCACGAACACGATACTTGCAATTGCTCAAATCCTTAACTCGAATAGGCTAAAGATAGGTCCAAACTTCACCAATAATAATATATCAAAAAGGGCGACAAAATCATAAATACATAGCCGAATCCACGACTACGATACTTAAGATTGTTCAAATCCCTAATCTCAATAAATCAAAGGTTTGGTTGGATAAAGAATAATAAAGGGCATGGATAACATTTGGGATATAAATTGGTGCAAAAATAAAAATAAACAAAACAAATAAATTAAAATCCTAAGTGTGGTTAATCACTATCCCAACCATCCCATGAATAAGACTCATATCATCGAATAACTCACGCTTTAACACTTGAAACACACGCTTTAGGTAGACACAAATTATACTCAACAAGATCTTAATCAAAGAATAAACCTTAATTGGCGTTCCATAACTGCCAATTCCCATTCAATCCATAGATATAGTACAACAAATAGTGGTGATATCGACCACTTACATGACTTTACATAAGTTGGTTAAAACTAACTTCCAACTTTTCTTTCTTTCTTTTTCTTTTCTCATTTTTTCTCTTTTTTTTTTTTTTTTTTTTTTTTTTTTTTTTTTTAAACATAAACATAGATGTGTAAAATTTCACCACATCACTATAACTTTCTTTCCGGATAATTTTTCCATACTTTTCATGACTTCAGAAATAATGGTAATAGTGAAAGTAGTAAACACACGAAAAATAAACTCCAAAATATACAATATTTACTTTCACTCCAATTGCATTGTGCAATTTCCCGACCTAACCATAGATAATGAATTACGCACGCGAACACAGGTAATGTAAGGAAACACACTTTGCCTATAACAATCAACCAACCACGGATTCTAATCTACAGGGTAGGCTAAGGTGTAAGGGTGTAACGAAACATTTTAAACATAGGTGTAAGAAACGAAAGGAATGGCTCTGAGGGTTTTTCTAGGGGTATCTTACTCTAAAAATGAGAGTAACAAAAGGGTTTATACGGGGGTTAACTAACCAGTGTAGTTAGTTAATAACACATAACATATAATAGGCTATTTGGGTGTAATCCTAGAAATTTACCAAGTTAGACAAGTCACTCCAATTATATAAATAATACTTATTATGGTGGTCTCGAATAGTATACAAGCCAAGTTCTAAAGTTTACAAGTCACCGGCACACTCATAGATTTGTGAATTTTGAAAAATCACAATTTTTGAAAATAACGTCATGTGTGCAGTTATGCAACTTAGATCTTAAACAAAAACATGCTAAAATTTTTTTAAGTTTGATATATTAAGCACATTTTAAGCATAATTTTTAAAAAAGTTTAGGACAAGTAATTGTTAAGTGTTCTAATTCTCCAATCCCCCCACTTAAGTTAAACAACGTCCTCGTTGTTTGTATAAAAGATTAAAAACTGGAAATTAAAAGAATTAGAACAGAAAAACTCCCCTGAGATTTGCTCGGTATGATCCACCATTAGTATAAGAGCAAAAATCAACTTCTTGTGAATTAGAACGTTAAAGCTTCATACTTGATGTATCCACAGGAAATCCAGGAAACTATAATACCACGAACACTTTAAAACACACCTAAGATAAGAAAGGTTCAAGCTTTGCATAATACATTAGTAGTTAGGAAAAATAAAACTTAAAAATTAAAAGTGAAAATCATCAGGTCAGTCGATGCGCCGTATCTTATTGAAGAAGATACGCCGTATCGAGCCTGGAATAAATACGGATCAGAATAAAGATGCGCCGCATCCTTAACCAGGGATGCGCCACATTAAAATAAACTGATAAATAGTTTTAAAGTCGAAAATAAAAATGCAGAAAAATAAAATAAGATATGACCATTGCAGGAGATGCGTCGCATCTCAGAATTGAGATGCGCCGTATCCTCATGCGGGCCTGGAAACAAAATAAAACGAAGTAAAGGATAGGATGCGTCGCATCTGTTTAAGCAGATACGGCGCATGTAGTAATCAAACAGACTGATAACAGTCTGTTGTAAAATGACTCGTTCCGCGGTTTAATCTCATACGTCCTCTCGTACTCTCATGCTGAACTTAATGCCAGTCTTCATCAAATATAACAAGAAATATAAACTGAAACATTAAATATAAACATAAGAATAGTGATTAGTACAATCCAAAAAGTAATAATAATGTGTGGAACAATGTCTATGAAATCAAGAGAGTAAGGTCATGGGTGAGTGTGGTCGTCTGGATGGGTCCCGGAAGTGCTGGCTCCATCAGTCCTCTGGCGGACTCTGCGCTCGTATGCACGTGTCACTCCCGCAACCTCAGTACCATCTGGACGAACGTGTGTAATACCCTGCTGCTCTAATAGTCTGCTCACACTCATGACCACCCACTCTGAGTCTCTCCACAGGGCTCTCAACTCTCCCTCGACTGCCTCAAGTCTCTGACCAATGGTGCGTGGGGGTACTGGTGCCTGTGGCACCTCCTCGTCGGCAGGAGCAGCAGCCGGAGGTTCCTGAGGTCCTCCCTGCTCCGCCTCTGGCCCTGCAGCTCTGGCGGGCCCTAATGCTGCCCAAAAGTGGCCTCCCGCAGCCACCTGGCAGATCCCGAGTCTAACCAAATAGTCCCTATCGATAACCGGGAGACGGGCCACAATAACCTCCAGCCCCGCTGGGATCTCTGCTCCAATAACTCCAAAATGGCGGGCCAGCCTCGAAACAAAATGCCCGCCAGTCATCTGGCTCCTCCGATCTCTCCCTGCAGCAGATCGGTGGAGGTAGTGCGCTAAAAAGTGGGGGATGTTCACCGACAACCCCTCATCCATACTCCTCAAGAGGAAGAGGTCCAGAGTGGTCACCTTCTCAGGTGACTGACCCCTCCCAGCGATGGTGAGTGCAATCAAACGGTGGCATAGCCGCCTCATCGGCTCTCTGATCAATGTGTAGGATGGGGTGGAAGTAACGATGTCACCCATCGAAGAAATCCTAACCCAGTAGTCACTGAATACCCCTCTGTCAGGGACAACCCGTAAACTCTCAGCCCAGTATCTGGCAAACCCAGCAGATCCAATCTCCTCCTTAGTGTGTAGCCCCATGGCCAAAATAAACTGCCTCATCGACATCTGCCTATGCACACCTCCTAACCTGAATACCAGAGTGTCAGCTGTATCAATCTCCAAATCCGTCTCCCTGTAATGAATCGTGCTAAAGAACTCCAGCATGAGCTCCCTAATCAGAGGCTCGTCAATCCTAAATAGTCTCTCCCAAGCACTAGACCTAAACACTACCTCCTCATCGTCTCCAACAACTACCATCTCCATCCGATGCTGTAAACTAGCAGCTGCATGTCCACCACCGATCAATCCCACATCGTCAAAATTCAAAACCTGGACTCTGAATATTTTCTTGAAGTAAATCGAGTCAAGCCTATGCAAGTAATCCTCTAGAGCGGCAGGAGTAAGTCCCATGTTCTCAAATTGTAGCCACTGATGCCTTAGTGTGACCTCTGGTAGTGCCATCTGAAATAGATATTCACAGTCAGTAAACAGTCTGCAAAATAGGTAGATACGGCGCATCTGATTAATCAGTGCGGCGTATCTGTATAAAGTATAAGAGATGCGGTGCAAGACAATAGATACGGCGTATTGAGATGCGTCGTATCTAGATTAATCAATACGGCGTATCTAGAATTTTATCAATTTTGAAATAGGTCGTTACGCCGCATTAATCAACCTAGATGCGCCGCATCTAAAAGCATATCAGTATAAAATAAAGGGTTAGGCACGTTTTTCAAGAATCCGTATCCGTGACGTAAACTCCCGCATTATATCACAGACCAAATTTACTGAATAGTTCCTATCAAAAACTTCTATCACACTTTCCCTCTAAAATTTAAAAACAATCACCCAAAACCTAATTTTTCGTTCGATTTAATTAGTGCCAAATTCGATGTCCAAATCTAAAATTAACTTAGGGGAAATTATCAATGCCAAGTTCTAATCATATCCCTATATCGTTTAAGCCCTAATCGAAGTGGTCATATAAACCCTAATTTTTATAATTAAACGAAATTAAATCAAAATAGAATAATTACCTTAATTTGATGATTAGGAGAAAGATTATAGATCGGATTAAAGGAGGATTTAAGAAAGATGATCGGATTTCGAGTATAATTTTAGTGCGTGAAAGTTCTTAACTGTGTGTGTTTATGCGGCGCATTCCCGTCGTATTTATAGGGCGACACGATGCGCCGTATTAGAAAATTGGGATACGCCGTATCTATTTAATTTCGTTGACTAGTCAATAAGTCCTAGTTGGTCAGGGATACGGCGCTTTGGATATATAGATCCGCCGTATCTCTATGTTAGTTAACGAAATTTAAATGAAGAACGTACCTTGGCCTCCGCAACACAGCTCCTTATACATCAAATTTGGGTTAAACGGCACACCATATAGATGAATTCAAAATAAGAGCAATAGCCATAAACGTTTCATTAATAATTGTAATCCTATTGTTTAGTGGATAAGGATTTATTCCGAGGTTAGGAACAAATATCATTTTTTTGAGCATACAAAATTAAGATTACGATTTGAATCAGATGTATAATATGGATAATAAAACTGAGATCATAGTGTAGAGAACTTTCCTTTGGGCAGTTGAATTATCGTAGAGTTTACCTGGGATTCTATTTCAAGAATTTAAGAAGTTCAATGTTACCAGTACTGAGTTTTCCTCCACTCTTGTCGTCTTATGTTCGGTCACTTCAGCTAGCGTCTCTTGGTTTGGTTCAGAATGTAATCCTTCTTGGTGATGCTCGAGTCATCATTTATCCTGAAAATAAACAACTTGCACACGAGAGTAGCGGACCGATCAAAGTAAATATCAAAAATCAACTATATTTATCAAATTATATTCGTCGTATTAACAAAAGTTAATGCGCCGTACTTTCGTTACGTTAAAAAAAAAATATCGATTTTTGATTCAGAAAGATGCGCCGTATCGATAGAGATCGATACGCCGTATCTGTTTAATAATTCGCAAACTGTTTTTAATTAAAATAATAGATACGCCGTATCTGCTAAAGCAGATGCGTCGTATTACTTTATCGCTTAGAAAAATTTTCTTATTAAAAACAGATACGCCGTATCTTGGGGAAAAGATGCGTCGTATCGAATTAATTAAACGCGTTGTATTTTTTTTTTAAAAAATTAAACGCAATACGCCGTATCTGAGAGATCAGATGCGCCGTATCGTTTGATTTAGCACAGTACAACGATAGCAGAACAGAAAAATACGAAAAATAAAAACAAAAATTAAACACACAAACGAAAATAAACACACAAAAATAAAAGAAAACAATTAACACACAATACAACAAATATGCAAAATAGTACAATGATGCAATTAATCTAATAAAAAGAAAAAACTAATTAAAATACTAATTAAATTAACAGATAATAACAATTCACTCCCCGGCAACGGCGCCAAAAACTTGATGCGCGTGATGTGTCGTTGCGGTTTAGCAGTTTTAATGCCTACTCAAGTTTTAAATTTATATTTAGCCGACTTATCAATAACACACACACTTAACGAGCAGTGTACCCGGTCAGTATGAAGATAATGGTAAGTAGAGTGTCGATCACTAAGAGTGGAACGTATTATCTCGTTATTCTAATCAGTATTTTAATATCCTAACGCAAGGGGGTTTCAGCCTGAGAGACTGGCACGGTTTGTTTGCAATTAAATAATAAAATAAACCAATAGGCACGAATCAGCAAGTAGCACACACGTACACAGATAAATACTTGAGACAATAAGAGGGCTGTCCTTATGATTAAGTAGATTGTCACTTGTTTTATTGATAGCTTTATATGAAGTGTATGTAGTTAACCCTTTCTCGTTGGTCCTAATCTTATCGGCGAGTAAACCCTTAATGATTACTTATGTCTAAAAGTTATTCCTAAGTGATCAATTTAGTAATAACCGTGGGAGCCACATTATGTCCCGCAGTCAAATGCCCGCAAGCCACTAATAAACACAGAGGTTATCAATGCATTAATAAGTAGTAACCAAAGACATCAACATATAAACTTTAATTGATGGGAAAGCAAGTATTAAAGGGAGTGCAATCTTTCGTTGTCACATTACACAAGCCACCAATCCTGATGAATTAAAGTTTGCTAACACAATAAAACAAAACTACTTAATGAATTAAACACATGCAGCACCTTCTTACAGCTCTTGTATCTTTGATTTGGGTGTGTCTTGTGCTGCCTCCTTGACTGAATTCGTCCTTTGTTTCTCCTGTTCGAACTTCGGTTTTAGGTTTTCCGGAACTTCTAATTCGTCTGGTCTACGGGGTATTTATAGTTTCTGTTTGAGGGAAGATGCGGCGCATCTACTAAGTAGATGCGGCGCATGTACTTAACTTCGCGTGGGGTCCAAGATTATAATATTCAGGAATATTCGTACACCGCCAGAAGATGCGGCGTAACTCCATGATTAGATGCGGCGCATGTCCTCTTGTATCTTGGATCGTATCTGGTGATATCTTGATAGAGATGCGGCGCATGTCGAGAGTGAGATGCGGCGCATCTGGAGCAGAATTGACTTGATCTTGTCCATGTCAGTAGACCTTCAACTTTATGCACGTTTTGCTCCATAATTAGTCCAAAATCGCCAAGTTTCACCAAATGCTTGTTTTTACCTGAGAATTACAAAAGCAAACGATTAAGTATCAATCCTCATACATATTATAGTAAAACAAGTCAAATTAATAGGATAAATGATAGTAATAAAATGTACTTATTTGAGTTCATCAACTACCGCGAGTTGAATAAAGTCACAGTGAAAAATGTGTATCCGTTACCAAGAATCGATGACCTCTTTGATCAACTTCAAGGTGCGCGGTGGTTTTCCAAGATCGATCTCCGTTCGGGTTATCATCAATTGAAGGTTCGAGAAGAAGACATTCCTAAGACGGCCTTTAGGACCCGATATGGACATTACGAGTTTACGGTTATGCCTTTTGGTCTCACGAACGCGCCTGCGGTTTTCATGGACCTTATGAACCGCGTATGTAGACCGATGTTGGATAGGTTCGTCATAGTGTTCATCGATGACATTCTTATTTACTCGAAGAGTAAGGAGGAACACGCCACGCATTTGCGGGAGATTTTAGAGACTTTGAGAAAAGAAAGATTGTATGCTAAATTCTCAAAGTGTGAATTTTGGTTGCAAGAAGTTCAATTCCTCGGTCACGTTATTAATGCCGATGGTATCAAAGTTGATCCTTCAAAGGTAGAAGCCGTAATGAAATGGCATGCACCAAGGAATGTTGGTGAGATTCGAAGTTTTCTTGGCCTTGCAGGATATTATAGAAGGTTTATTCAAGACTTCTCCAAAATTGCATCGTCGTTAACGAAACTCACTAAGAAGAACGCTACTTTCGAGTGGGGTGAAGAACAAGACAAAGCCTTTTGTACTCTACGGAGGAAGTTGTGTGAAGCACCGGTTCTAGTATTGCCGGAGGGGACCGAAGATATGGTGGTTTATAGTGATGCATCTTATTCGGGTCTTGGATGTGTTCTCATGCAAAGGGGAAAAGTGATTGCTTACGCCTCGAGACAACTAAAGAAGCATGAAGAAAATTATGCGACTCACGATCTTGAGTTTGCGGCAGTGGTGTTTGCTTTAAAACTTTGGAGGCATTACTTGTATGGTGTCAAGTTTGTAATTTACACCGACCATCGAAGCCTTCAATATTTCCTCGATAAGAAAGATCCCAACATGAGACAACGAAGATGGTTAGACTTGTTGAAGGACTATGATTGCGAAATTCGCTACCATCCCGGTAAAGCGAATGTTGTGGCGGATGCGTTGAGCCGAAAGGATCAAAATGAGGTTACTAAAATTCATTCCTTGAGAATGATTGTCACCACCGACCTTTTTGATAAGATCAAGTTAGCTCAAGGGGAGGCATTGAAAGAAGAAAATAGGGAAGGTGAGCGTATCACTTCCTACATTCCGCATCTCGAAGAAGATAGTCGTGGGATTAAGACTCGGTATGGGAGGGTATACATCCCTTTTCGTAGTGACATCAAAGAATTGATTCTAGAGGAAGCACACAAGTCGAAATATTCCATTCATCCGGGAGCTACGAAGATGTATCGTGATTTGAAGAAGAACTATTGGTGGCCGGGTATGAAAAGAGATTGTGTAAAGTACGTTGAGAAGTGTTTAACTTGTTTAAAGGTGAAAGCCGAGCATCAAAAACCGTATGGAAAAGTTCAACCTTTGGACATTCCAGTTTGGAAGTGGGAAAAGATCACGATGGATTTCATTATGAAATTGCCAAAGACGAAAAAGAAGAACGACACGATTTGGGTCATAGTAGATCGCCTAACCAAGAGTGCTCACTTTATTCCGATTAGGGAGAATATGCCTGTTCATAAGTTAGCAAAGATTTATGTTAACGAAATAGTCGCGCGTCATGGAGTACTGATGAACTCAAATAAGTACATTTTATTACTATCATTTATCCTATTAATTTAACTTGTTTTACTATATTATGTATGAGGATTGATACTTAATCGTTTACTTTTGTAATTCTCAGGTAAAAACAAGCATTTGGTGAAACTTAGCGATTATGGACTAAAAACGGAGTAAAATGATCAAGATTGGAATTGGTTGTTGGAATGAAGAGAATGAAGACCACTGCCTGACTTTGAAGAATGCGCCGCATGGATTTATCCCATGCGCCGCATATGAAACTTTGGTCAACGAAGAATAACCAACTTGTTCTGCTCCAGATGCGCCGCATCTCACTCATTACATGCGCCGCATCACTATCAATATTTCACCAGATACGATCCAAGATACAAGAGGACATGCGCCGCATCCAAAGATGAAGATACGCCGCATCTTCTGGCGGTGTACGAATATTCCTGAATATTATAATCTTGGACCCCACGCGAAGTTAAGTACATGCGCCGCATCTACTTACTAGATGCGCCGCATCTTACCCTCAGACAGAAACTATAAATACCCAAGACCAGACGAATTCGATGTGACATATATTATATACGAGACCGAAGACCAGAAACCTAGGACGAATTCAGTCAAGGCAGCATCACAAGACACACCCAAATCAAAGATACAAGAGCTGTAAGAAGGTGCTGCATGTGTTTAATTCATTAAGTAGTTTTGTTTTATTGTGTTAGTAAACTTTAATTCATCAAGATTGGTGGCTTGTGTAATGTGACAACGGAAAGGTTGCACTCCCTTAAAACTGTTTTCTCATCAATTAAAGTTTATATGTTAGTGTCATTGGTGACTTTTATTAGTGCATTGATAACCTCTGTGGCTAGCTGAGCGTTGATCGGGTCGCCATGCCTCTGCCCTCGCCTGTTTATTAGATTGCCTATGCATTCTATGGTCTGTAGAAAAGTAGGAGAAAGATAAACGGGATAGTCATAAGTAATCATTAAGGGTTTACTCGCCGATAAGATTAGAACCAACGAGAAATGACTTAATCTCGGTGATTTGCATCGAACTATACACTTCATATAACACTAGCAATAAAACAAGTGACAAACTACTTATCATAAGGACAGCCCTCTTATTGTCTCGAGTATTTATCTGTGTACGTGTGTGCTACTTGCTGATTCGTGCCTATTGGTTTAGTTTATTATTTAATTGCAACCAAATCGTGCCAGTCTCTCAGGCTGAAACCCCCTTGCGTTAGATTAGGTTGTATAGCTAACTTAATATATTAAAATACTGATTAGAATAACTAGATAATACGTTCCACTCTTAGTGATCGACACTCTACTTACCATTATATTCATACTGACCGGGTACACTGCTCGTTAGGTGTGTGTGTTATTGATAAGTCGGCTAAATATAAATTTAAAACTTGATTAGGCATTAAAACTGCTAAACCGCAACGACACACGCAGCACATCAAGTTTTTGGCGCCGTTGCCGGGGAGTGAATTGTTATTATCTGTTAATTTGATTAGTATTTTAATTAGGTTTTTAATTTTTTTTATCTAACCGCTAATTTTGTTGTGTATTAGTTTAATTTGCATTCATTGTACTATTTTGCATATTTTCTGTTTTTGTGTGTTATTTGTTTGCTTTTGTTTGTGTTTATTTTCGTGTGTTTTTGTTTGTTTTTATTTTTCCTATTTTTTTTTTTTTTTTTTTCTGCTATCGTTGTACTGAGCTAAATCGAACGATACGGCGTATTGCGTTCAATTTTTATAAAATACAACGCGTTTAATTAATTCGATACGACGCATCTTTTCCCCAAGATACGGCGTATCTGTTTTTAATAAGAAAATTTTTTCTAAGCGATAAAGCGATACGACGCATCTTTTCCCCAAGATACGGCGTATCTGTTTTTGATAAAAAAAATTTCTAAACGTTAACGCCATACGACGCATCTGCTTTAGCAGATACGGCGTATCTATTATTTTAATTAAAAACAGTTTTCGATTAATTAAACAGATACGGCGTATCGATTTTTATCGATACGGCGCATCTTCTGAATCAAAAATATCGTATTTTGAAACGTAACGAAAATACGGCGCATTAACTTTCGTTAATACGACGCATTTAATTTTAAATAAATATCGATTTTTGATTATTAAAATTCGATACAGCGCATTCTTAATTTCTAAGCGGCGTATCTATTTTCTGAATAAAGTCTGATTTAATTTTAACGATTATAAGATACGGCGTATCCAACTTGTTGGATACGGCGCATCGTCTGCAGATATCAGTAACTTTAATTTTTCGTATTCCGTTTTCGTTGTTAATTTTCTGCTATATTACTTTCTTGAGCATACCCTACTGATGCTTTTGTGTTGATTTCAGGAAGTGCATGACCAGGAGTTCGACTAAGAACTTGATTCAACCTTTCGAAGATCCTGAACGAGCCCTACATTCGCTTAAAAGGCTTTTCAACACAAGAAGCTTTGATCTTTCAAGTTCACTCGAGCTTGATTACTTTTCTGAAGAAAAAGAGGAAGTTGAAACAGAAACAATGGGCGAAAACACTACTATGGAGGAATACATGAACAGTACCCGTGCTGATTACACTTCAGGAGTTGCTAGACCAAAGTTTGATGATAAGTCAAAATTCGAGTTGAAGGGTCAGTTTCTCAAAGAGCTCAGAGAGAATGCTTTCAGTGGGGCGGAACATGAGGATGCTAATGAGCATGTTGAAAAGGTCCTGGAGATTGCAGATTTGTTTACTTCAGAAGGAGTCACTGACGATCAACTCATGCTTAGAATCTTTCCAATCTCACTAAAAGGAGCTGCTAACAAGTGGCTAAGGAATGAACCTGCTAGTTCAATCACTACATGGGAAGGTTTGAAGAGCAAATTCCTGAAGAGATATTGTCCACCTGCTAAGACTGCTAAAAAAATGGAGGCTATCAACAGTTTCAAGCAAGAGCCTGATGAAACTCTTTATCAAGCTTGGGAACGATTTAAAGATTTATTAATAAAATGTCCTCGACACTATCTAACCCCTATGCAGGAGATAATATTGTTTTATCAAGGATTGGACGTGCCTACTAGACAGATTTTGGATGCTAAGGGAGCTGTACCTCAAATGAGTGCAACTAATGCTAGGAAAGCGATCCAAGAAGCTGTTAATCATTCTCAGAAATGGCACGATGGGACCTCTACTAGATCTAAGAGCAGCACTAATTTTGACGGGATTGCTGCTATTCAAGCTCAATTGGATAAAATTAGTAGAGAGATGAAGAAGCGTGATGAAAGAGTGTATGCTGCCCAAGTTGGATGTGAAAAGTGCGAAGGACCTCACTACACTAAAGACTGCCCGAACAAGAATGAAAGTGAGACATTTGAAGAAGCATATTACACCCAATTTGGACAACCATTCCGACCTTCAGGGAGATTTAGGGAAGCTACACCGGGATTCTATCAAAAGAATAACTTCAATCCCGCTTATCAAGAAAGGAGGCAGACTTTAGATGACACTCTAAAGCAAATTATGGCTGATGCTGCTAAAAGACATGAAGAGAATACTGCTATGATCAAAGAAATCCGAGCTTCAACGGACACTACTACAAGAAATCAAGGAGCTTCGATCAAAGCACTGGAACAACAAATTGGTCAAATGAGCAAAGTTCTTCAAGAAAGGGGATACGAAAGTTTACCGAGCTCAACTGAAACCAACCCAAGGGATCATGTCAAGGCCATAAGCACCACTGAAGAAGTCGCTCCTAACTTACCTAGAAGATCGATGAATGGTAATGATGGTGCAAGACCCGAATTTTTCTTTAATTCTTCAATCAGTTTAAGGAGACTACTCAAAGAAAAGACAAAAATTGAAGAAAAGATCAAGGCTACAATGAAAGAAGGGAGCTCTGCAACTGATTTAAATGCCTTGCCTCATAAAGAAAAAGACCCAGGAAGTTTTACTCTACCTTGTTCAATTAATGATATATTTTTCAATAATGTGTTAGCTGACTTAGGAGCTAGTGTTAGTGTTATGCCTCTTAAGACATTCACTACCCTAGGACTAGGAAAATTAGCACCAACTAAATTACTTATTGAATTGGCTGATAAAACGGTAAAACGACCTGAAGGGATTGCTAATAATGTGCTAGTTAAGATTGAGAAGTTTATTTTCCCTGTAGACTTTGTTATTTTAGATATGCCCGAGGATGTTAAGGTTCCTTTAATCCTTGGAAGACCTTTCTTGTCTACTGCCCATGCTAAGATTGATGTGTTTAAAAGAAAAATCTCATTAAGGGTAGGGAATAATAAACTAGTCTATAAGTGTCAAGATCCTGTTAAGAGCATAATTAGAGGTGTCTATGTGCTAGGATTAAGAGAGCGTATGGACCTCGATCTTGAAGCTAGGCTCATGGGAGAAACATTGATTCAAAACAACTCAACTAATCCTAATCATGAGAACTTTGAGGAATTCATTGACCTTAATGTACCTACCGAACTTAGACGCAATGTTGTTAATGATTCTGATGATGAGTGGTATGATTGTGTAGTAATTAATAAACGTAGGAGAATAGTTGAGAAAACGTATTTGAATAATGATATGTTTATTAAACTACCACCCCACCTTGCTTATTTATGCCTATATGATAATAAGAATTTCCCGTCTATCATTTTGTCATCTCTGCCCGTAAGGGACAGAACTTTGTTTATACAGATACTGAAGAAGAACGGCGTGGAAATCAAGGACGAGCAAGGAGTGTTCAATATTACCGAATTGGCAATGAGGGAGCGCGATGTTTCTGACTCCTTCAATGATCGATACTAAAAGAGCTGAACGTGAGTCTAACTTGAAGACTCTGGAATAAAGACAAGTACTTACCGGGAGACAACCCGGATTTATCTTTTAATTTTCTGTTTGTGTCGAGTCAGTCAGGCCGCCGAGGATACGGCGCATCTCAATTCTGAGATGCGACGCATCTCCTGCAATGGTCATATCTTATTTTATTTTTTCTGCATTTTTTATTTTCGAATTTAAAACTTTTTATCAGTTTATTTTAATGCGGCGCATCCCTGGTTAAGGATGCGGCGCATCTTTTATTCTGATCCGTATTTATTCCAGGCTCGATACGGCGTATCTTATTCCATAAGATACGGCGCATCGACTGACCTGATGATTTTCATTTTTAAGTTCTTATGTTTTATTTTTACCTAACTACTAATGTGTTATGCAAGTTGAACCTTTCTTACCTTAGGTGTGTTTTGAAGCCTTGGTGGTATTATAGATTCCTGGATTTCCTGTGGATACATTGATTATGAAGCTTAAACGTTTTAATCCACAAGAAAGATGATTTTTGCTCTAATACTAATGGAGGATCATACCGAGCAAATCTCAGGGGAGTTTTTCTGTTCTAATTCTTTTATTTTCCAGTTTTTAACCTTTTATACAAACAATGAGGACGTTGTTTAACTTAAGTGGGGGGATTGGAGAATTAGAACACTTAACATTTACTTGTCCTAAACTTTTCAAAATATGCTTAAAATGTGCTTAATATATCAAAATTTAAAATTTTTAGCATGTTTTTGTTTAAAGTCTAAGTTGCATAGCTGCACACATGACGTCATTTTTAAAAAATTGTGATTTTTCAAAATTCACAAATCTATGAGTGTGCCGGTGACTTGTAAACTTTAGAACTTGGCTTGTATACTATTCGAGACCACCATAATAAGTATTATTTTATATAATTGGAATGACTTGTCTAAATTGGTAAATTTCTAGGATTACACCCAAAAAGCCTTATATGTTATGTGATATTAGCTAACTACACTGGTTAGTTAACACCCGTATAAACCCTTTTGTTACTCTCATTTTTAGAGTAAGATACCCCTAGAAAAACACTCAGAGCCATTCCTTTCGTTTCTTACACCTTTGTTAAAATGTTTCGTTACACCCTTACACCTTAGCCTACCCTGTAGATTAAAATCCGTGGTTGGTTAATTGCTATAGGCAAAGTGTGTTTCCTTACATTACCTGTGTTCGCGTGCGTAATTCATTATCTATGGTTAGGTCGGGAAATTGCACAATGCAATTGGAGTGAAAGTAAATATTGTATATCTTTGAGTTTATTTTTTTGTGTGTTTACTACTTTCACTATTACCGTTATTTCTGAAGTTATGAAAAGTATGGAAAAATTATCCAGATTTATTGTTATAGTGATGTGGTGAAATTTTTACACATCTATGTTTATCTTTAAAATTAAAAAAAAAAAAAAAAAAAAAATCGAAAAAATGAGAAAAGAAAAAAAAAAGAAGAAAGTTGGAAGATTGATAAACCAACGATGTAAAGTTATGTAAGTGGTCGATATCACCACTAGTTGTTATATATTTATGGATTGAATGGGAGTTGGCAGTTATGGGAACGTCAACTAAGGTTTATTCTTTGATTAAGATCATGTTGAGTATAATTCGTGTCTACCTAAAGCGTGTGTTTCAAGTGTTAAAGCGTGAGTTATTCAATGATATGAGTCTTATTCATGGGATGGTTGGGATAGTGATTAACCACACTTAGGATTTTAATTTATTTGTTTTGTTTATTTTTTATTTTACACCAATTTATATCCCAAATATTATCCATATCCTTTATTATTCTTTATCCAACCAAACCTTTGATTTATTGAGATTAGGGATTTGAGCAATCTTAAGTATCGTAGTCGTGGATTCGGCTATGTATTTATGATTTTGTCGCCCTTTTTGATATATTATTATTGGTGAAGTTTGGACCTATCTTTAGCCTGTTCGAGTTAAGGATTTGAGCAATTGCAAGTATCGTGTTCGTGGATTCGATCATGTATTTGTGATTTTGTCGCCTTTTCTGGAATTTGAGATCGATAGTGATTAAGAATAATTAACCCTTAAGCCTAAAAACCCTTTTTACCGCTTTAGACTTGTTATTCCTTTGCTTTAGTGGTGGAGATGTGTATACTTGCCAAGCTTATGATAGAATATTCGTCGCGACTGGACAGTTAAACGATTAGATTTGCTTTTATCAAAATATTTTATTTTACTTCTAATTCGTTAAGTGTTTAGTTGTGTGATTATGACAAAAGACGAATACATGCTTAAATATAAAAATAAATCCTAATATCTTTTAGGAGACATTTTCATAAGATTAATTCTAAGGTTTACTTGGGGACAAGTAAAGTTCAAGTGGGGGGATATTTGATGAACTCAAATAAGTACATTTTATTACTATCATTTATCCTATTAATTTGACTTGTTTTACTATATTATGTATGATGATTGATACTTAATCGTTTACTTTTGTAATTCTCAGGTAAAAACAAGCATTTGGTGAAACTTAGCGATTATGGACTAAAAACGGAGTAAAATGATCAAGATTGGAATTGGTTGTTGGAATGAAGAGAATGAAGACCACTGCCTGACTTTGAAGAATGCGCCGCATGGATTTATCCCATGCGCCGCATATGAAACTTTGGTCAACGAAGAATAACCAACTTGTTCTGCTCCAGATGCGCCGCATCTCACTCATTACATGCGCCGCATCACTATCAATATTTCACCAGATACGATCCAAGATACAAGAGGACATGCGCCGCATCCAAAGATGAAGATACGCCGCATCTTCTGGCGGTGTACGAATATTCCTGAATATTATAATCTTGGACCCCACGCGAAGTTAAGTACATGCGCCGCATCTACTTACTAGATGCGCCGCATCTTACCCTCAGACAGAAACTATAAATACCCAAGACCAGACGAATTCGATGTGACATATATTATATACGAGACCGAAGACCAGAAACCTAGGACGAATTCAGTCAAGGCAGCAGCACAAGACACACCCAAATCAAAGATACAAGAGCTGTAAGAAGGTGCTGCATGTGTTTAATTCATTAAGTAGTTTTGTTTTATTGTGTTAGTAAACTTTAATTCATCAAGATTGGTGGCTTGTGTAATGTGACAACGGAAAGGTTGCACTCCCTTAAAACTGCTTTCTCATCAATTAAAGTTTATATGTTAGTGTCATTGGTGACTTTTATTAGTGCATTGATAACCTCTGTGGCTAGCTGAGCGTTGATCGGGTCGCCATGCCTCTGCCCTCGCCTGTTTATTAGATCGCCTATGCATTCTATGGTCTGTAGAAAAGTAGGAGAAAGATAAACGGGATAGTCATAAGTAATCATTAAGGGTTTACTCGCCGATAAGATTAGAACCAACGAGAAAGGACTTAATCTCGGTGCGTTGCATCGAACTATACACTTCATATAACACTAGCAATAAAACAAGTGACAAACTACTTATCATAAGGACAGCCCTCTTATTGTCTCGAGTATTTATCTGTGTACGTGTGTGCTACTTGCTGATTCGTGCCTATTGGTTTAGTTTATTATTTAATTGCAACCAAATCGTGCCAGTCTCTCAGGCTGAAACCCCCTTGCGTTAGATTAGGTTGTATAGCTAACTTAATATATTAAAATACTGATTAGAATAACTAGATAATACGTTCCACTCTTAGTGATCGACACTCTACTTACCATTATATTCATACTGACCGGGTACACTGCTCGTTAGGTGTGTGTGTTATTGATAAGTCGGCTAAATATAAATTTAAAACTTGATTAGGCATTAAAACTGCTAAACCGCAACGACACACGCAGCACATCAAGTACCCATTTCTATAGTCTCCGATAGAGATGGACGTTTCACATCCAACTTTTGGCAAGATTTCCAAGAAGAGCTAGGTACGAAACTTCATATGAGTACGGCCTTTCATCCTCAAACCGATGGGCAAAGCGAGAGGACGATTCAAACTTTGGAGGATATGTTACGAGCTTGTGTGATCGACTTTGGAGGCAATTGGGACGATCATTTGCCTTTAGTTGAATTTGCCTATAATAATAGCTACCACGCAAGTATAGATATGCCACCCTACGAGATGCTTTATGGTAGAAGATGTAGGACACCCGTGTGTTGGGAAGAAGTTGGGAGAAGGGAACTGGCAAGTACGGATGTAGTGTTAGCTACAACGAAAAAGATTGAAATGATTCGTGCGAGGCTTAAAGCGGCACAAGATAGGTGGAAAAGCTATGCCGATAACCGAAGAAGACCAATCGAATTTGAGGTGGGTGATTTGGTTATGTTAAAGGTTTCCCCATGGAAAGGCGTTTTTAGGTTCAAAAACAAAGAGAAGCTTAGTCCTCGGTTTATAGGACCATTCAAGATCTTGAAATTAGTAGGCGAGGTAGCATACGTGTTGGAATTGCCCGAGGAAATGAGAGGTATTCACAATACCTTTCATGTATCATACTTAAGAAAATGCTTGGCGGACGAAACAAGTGTGGTTACCTTAAACGACATTGAAATTGATCCGGAGTTGCTTTCGCAAGAAGATGAACCGGAGGCTATATTAGGAAGGAAAGTGAGGCAACTAAGGAACAAGGAGATTCCGTTGGTAAAAGTGCAATGGAGACATCGTAAGGGTACAAGCATTAGGTGGGAGACGGAAGCGAAAATGAGGACCAAATATCCTCACTTATTTCACGAGTAGAGTTCGGGGACGAACTCTCATTTTAAGGTGGGGAGAATTGTTACACCCGTACCCCGATAAGGTACAATATGAGTATATAAAGTGTTATGTGTTATATTTTATGAACTAGTTAAATAAAGAATATGTGGCAAAGTTAGGAGGAAAAGAACTAGAAGGACCATAAATGCCAAAAGACCAAAGTTGCAACTAACTCCCAATAAATATCTACTCTTTAGGAAAAGTCTGGAAAGTTAGAGTGTGTTCATCATATGTGTCGGCATATAGAGGAGAAATAGGAGGGAAAGCCAAAAATATCATCTTGTCTCAATTGTACATCAAGAAGTGATCAAGAAGCTTTAAGGAAGCCTTAATTGTGTTCCTATCATCAAGTAAGTGGTTTTCCCCAAATGTGAAAATTAGGGTTCATGTGGTGGGTTTTAATGATTATGGTAAAAAGTGGTGAAATGATGATCTCCTTAGTTAGATAGTTGCTAATTGTAGTTAATCTTGTTATAGGAAGCATTTATAGAAGCCCAATCAAGCCAAGTAGGAAGCTAGTAGGACTTGAGGTAAGTATATGAGCATAATCCTTGTAAATGTTATGATGTTAATGTTATGTTGGTGTTAATATGATTTCTATGGAGCTTGTGAATGTATGTTAGCTTGGATCCAATGCTATTTGTATGAATGTTATATATTTACTTGCCCGGTCAAGGTGAGTAATAATCTCATTTGATGCTCCTTGTTAATGTTATGATTGGTGTTAATCACCAATCTTATGTAAATGTGATGTTGATTATGTCTTGTATACTTACTAAGCGTTTTCGCTTACGGTTTAGATGTTAATGATTTTGTAGGTTCTAGCGGAGGAAGCAAAGGTAAGGATCTTGCCTAGTTGTAGTCGTGGAATGAAGCTTAGCGTAGTTAGAAGCTAGCTTAGAAGACCATAACTCTTGGACCAAGTAAATCGGAAGTTGGAAGCCGAAGTGCTCTCTTGTGCCTTGGTATATTTAACTTGTGTGGTCGTTTTGTTAAATTATGGTCTTGTCGTCAAACGTTGTCTTTTGTTTATGTAAATCTCATGGGTCAAACGTTTAAGTGTTATGTGGTCCTTGTGTTAAGTAAACTTGGATGAATTTGTGGTAAAAAGGGTGTTTGGCACAAAGCCATTTTGACCCATTTTGATGTATATACGGGTTGGATTGCTATGGAACATGTTTGTTATGTTAATGTAATGCTTTTGGTCAAGTTTGATGTAAAACGGAGGTCGTATGGGTTGTTTGTGGTGTTAAATGGTTTGGGGGTGTTAATATTGAGTTTCTGCAGATTTTCTGCAGAGTTTCGGTCTCATTTGAGTAGATACGGCGCATCTATCCAAACCCAAATTTCGGTTTCAAGTTTCGGTCTCATTTGGGTAGATACGGCGCATCTCTTTTTGAGATACGGCGCATCTATCCCACCCAGATTTGGTAATTTTCTAAATGTCGTACAAAACAAACCGTAAGTCGTCACGGGTCGTACCACCTATCGTTTTGAAGGTATTTGAGTCTACTTTCATTTAAAACTAGCCTCAAGGGCTGAATGTTTATGGATTTTTGTCAGCTCATAAAAGAGTGACAGCAGGTCAGTTTTGAGAGGTCATTTTCGCGTAAAAAGTTCAAATTTTTGGTCTAATCGGGCACGGGCGTTACAACGGTGCAAGTATTAACTAGGTTTTCATTAGCTAGTTCAATACTATAGTTGGTGTCTGGTGTGGTAGGGGTGAGGTTCAGTAATGGTGAAATCTTAGAAGATACAAAGCTCATATCGGCACCAGAATCGAATAAGACTCTAACATGAAGGTTGTTGAGTAGAAACGTACCGGTAACTACATTTGGGTCCTGATACTACTCTCCATTTCCCAAGACATACTGTAAGCTCTCACCAACCCGACATCATTGCGATATGCATTCCAACAGGATAATGCATGCTCCACCAAGCTTCCTGCGGCATACTTTACCTTACAGTCTTCCGTGCAATTACTCAACAGGAACACTGATTCCATCTTTTCAAACCACTGTGTTAAGCCGACAGCTCCTTCTGTTCCCTTGAAAGTAGTGGGCTTGCAGCTCATGAATTCTTTGTAGGTGCAGGAACGTTTCTCTAGGACAGGCTGCACTCCTGCTTGCTCAACGTTCACTTTGCCCCACATTCGCTTGCCCAACATTCTGATTACGAGCTCCTGCCAGACCGGCAACAGCCGCAGCTATGCCTTCTTCAATTAATTTCCGAATCGCAGCCGGGGTCATTCCCTTAAGCGGCATAATTCTATCAATCATTACAATGTACAACATTATAAGTATCTGATTAATATAACAGAATCATAACACAAAAGTAAATAACGATGACACATCATAATATAGCATCCATCCAACAGCATAAATAGTACATCACCAAATACCTCATAGATTCGATACTCGTTAATAGTCTTACAAAATTTGCAAAACAGTTACAAGTTTCCTATCAAAATCTACTAACTGATACTAATCAGTTTAGTATGTACAAGGTAAACTACCACTACAACATCGAACTACTATAAACAAGATGCTCCCTAAGCTCTACTGTCGATCTCCTCCATAGGCAGCCAAAACATCCACGCTCTCATCAAAGCGAAAACGAGTCATCCTGTCGTAGTAAGCCTACCTCTGCAATGCTACATACAAGTCCTATGTCGTCCTCCTGCCACTCCTCATATCCCTCTTCAACTCTGACATATCTGACTGTCGTGTACCCAAACGTCGGGACATGGACATGTATCGACCCTGACACCAAGTGATATCGCCTCTCAAACGGCTCAACTCTGCTCGAAGCTCTGTAGGAGTAACTCGTGGTGCGGCTGAAGACTCGCCCACCTCAAAAGTAGGTGCTACCTCAGTAGATAAAGCATGAGCCAGAGCATCTGATGTGTCGGACTCATATGTAATATCTGATACTGCTGGGGAGGGCGGCATGGGAGGAACCTCCTGATCCTCATCCATCTACTCCTCGCCATCATCATCATCGTCGTCGTCATCGTCATCATCATCGTCACCCATCTCCTCCTCGTCACTCATCTCCTCATCATCAGCATCAATCTCCTCATCATCATGAGGAGGCACATCAACAGGGGGTGGGTCCATCTCTGGACTCGGTGGTGCAATGGGGTGATCAACTGGTGCGTCTGGTAACTGACCGGTGGGAACTGACGAAGCCATAATACTCTACATGGAGTATCGGGACAAGTATAAAAATTTCTAGCCAAAAATGATTTCATATAAAAACGAAATAGTAATGAAAATCCAAACATACAGTAATAAAGTACTTACGAGTGAAGTGGCACTGAAGGCTGATGGCAATCGATTTCGAAAAACGTTTTGACTCACACGAAAAATGTTTATAGTCAAGTATGATCTCGTTCTCTATAAACGGTGGCTCTGATACCATTCTATAACACCCTCAACTCGGATTACGGTGCAAGTATTAACTAGGTTTCCATTAGCTAGTTCAATACTATAGTTGGTGACTAGTGTGGTAGGGGTGAGGTTCAGTAATGGTGAAATCTTAGAAGATACAAAGCTCATATCGACACCAGAATCGAATAAGACTCTAACATGAAGGTTGTTGAGTAGAAACATACCGGTAACTACATTTGGGTCCTGATACTGCTCTCCATTTCCCAGCACGTATGCTCTGCCGCGAGCGCCTTCGGTCCTTTATTCAGCATTTTTCGGGCAACGACTCTTGTAATGTCCACGTTCTCCACACCCAAAGCAAGTGATAACCGGTTGTGCATTGCTCCCTGTAGCCACAACCTTTCCCTTACAATTCTTAGTAGCATGACCAACCTTGTTGCATTTCTGACATTTCACAGTGCAGGGTCCAGAATGATGTTGATTGCACTTGGCACAGTATGGTTGATTCCCAACATATCCTCCCACTTGAGCTGGGGCAGCTACATAAGCTTTGACAACCTCTTGGCGTCAGTTTTGCTGATTGTGGTGATTGTTACTGTGGTACTGGTTATTGTTGTTGTTGGGGTGATGGTTATGGTGAGAGTGATTGTTGTTGTTGCGGTTGTTGTAGTTGTTGTGGTTGTTATGGTTGTTGTGATTGTTGTGGTTGTTGTTATTGTTCCTCCTGTAGTCATCCCACTTCCTCTTATGATCAAAGTTGTTACCTTTCTGAGCGGTTCCATTCTTGATTGCCTGATCCATCAGTCGTTCAGCGATACGGATTGCATCGTCCAAAGTCTGAGAATTGTATGACGTCACATTCCCTTCGATACAGGCCGGTAAACCTCCAATAAACTTTTCAAGCAGCTTCTCATTATCCGGCACCATATGGGCACAGAAAACTTTCAACTCTTGAAATCGGCGAACATAGGTGGCAAGATCAACACCTTTCACAGCCAAGTAGTAGAATTCAGTATCCAATTTTCTCACATCACTGCGGGAGCAATACTTTTTCACCATATCCCTCTTGAAATCTTCCCAAGACATACTGTAAGCTCTCACCAACCCGACATCATTGCGATATGCATTCCACCAGGACAATGCATGCTCCACCAAGCTTCCTGCGGCATACTTTACCTTAAAGTCTTCCGTGCAGTTACTCAACAGGAACACTGATTCCATCTTTTCAAACCACTGTGTTAAGCCGACAACTCCTTCTGTTCACTTGAAAGTAGTGGTTTTTGCGCTCAAGATATGAAGGCACTACCTATATGGAACAAAATGTGTCGTTTACACCGATCACAAGAGTCTTCAACATATCTTAGATCAGAAGGAGCTGAATATGAGGCAACGGCGATAGTTGGAAACTCTAAGTGATTACGACTGTGAAATCAGAATGGCTATCTATGAGATATGTTTTACTACTTCTATCTTATTTTCCGCTGCAAACTACTTTATTTTCCGCTGCAAACTACCTTATTTTTCCGCTGCAAACTATTTCATTTTCCGCTACTAAATGTGTTATGAGTCTTTTGAACTCTAAGTGTTGAACTTTGTAAAACGAATGTTATGTTTTATTAAAAAGGTCTCGTTATGAGATCGTTTTCTGTGATTGTGACTGTCATACCCCTCGAGTAGCACCCCAAACTCAGTCCCGCTGCCCTAATCCGGGTTGGGGGTGTTACACAGGACAACTAATTATGTGTACTATATATGTAAAGCAACGAAGCATATATAGAAGGTTATATTCTGGATTAGTAATAAATGACTACGAGTTTATAATTTTCACAGATATCAAATGGGACATCAAGGACTACATTACATATACCTAATAATCATGTCTTTCATAAATGAGTAAGGCACACAAGTACATGACATTACATTCAGGATGAACTTGTACCGTGATATATTAATACAAAACAAGTTTGATCCAAATAACATATTGTAGATTTTTTCACTGTAGCTATTTGCAATTTGATTATATACTTGGCAAGTCGATTATTAGTAATATTTACTTATTGCATCCCAAATGGTATCAAGTATGCCGAGCTCACGACGGATACATGCCTACCTTGTAACCAAGACTTGGGTACGAGGGTCGAAGCCATGATTATATGTTAAGGGGGTTGTACTTGGCATAAAAGTTATAGTGATAAATATCATGAAAAGGTATTGAGAAACTCGCTTCTGAGCTAAGTAACTAATAACTAAAGTGAGTCGATTAGGAGTGACTTAACATTCACTAGTCATTTTTACTGTGATTCTAAAAGTTATATAATACAGTAATAATCAACATAATAATGAAAACATTGTAACCATCCTATTTATGTATTTAACTTCACTCTGCCATTTTATACAAATAGTGGTAAATGTACAATTTTGATGTTGTACTTTAGTATAGGGCTGAGTATATTGGATCGAAAATCGAACCGAACCGGGAAACCAAGCCGAATCGGACCGAACTGGCCATATTCGGTTTGGTTTCGGTTCTATATACTAACGGTTTTCGGTTTCGGTTCGGTTCAACCCAAAACCGAGGAAAACACATCTAAACCATATAAACTGAACCGACACAAAACCGAACCGAACCGACCCGACCATATTCAGTTCGGTTTCGGTTCTATATACTAATGGTTTTCGGTTTAGTTTTGGTTCGGTTTTCATCGGTTCGGTTTAGTTTTGGACCGATCCTCATTGGTTGCCTTTTTTCAGTCCAATTGCAAAGTATAATATCTTACGCTCAGTTCTTGAGTTTAGCTTCTTTTTTTTTTTTCCTTTCCTCCAAAAATGGGAGGAAAATTTCATTAAGAAAACTTCCACCCATCTTCTTTAGTTTACCACTTCACTTTCCTCTTTTAAAAAACACAAAAATCATTTCATTTCCTTTCACATTTTAACTCGTGAAATGAGCGTTAAATACAAACGAAGCAACCATGGGCGGAGCTTAATGAAGGCCAGGAAGGGTCCCGGCCCCTAGGTATAAGCCCGTTAGTGTATTTATTTGATATTTTTTGTGTTCATCCCTGCCACTTCCATTTTCTCAAGAAGGCAGCGTAATGTTTTTAATGTTTTTCCAAGGAAAAATTTTTGTCTGCCACCGGAAGCAACACTAGAAAATCACTCACAATCACATACTAAACACACAAATCCTTAGAACAGAATGAAATTCCGTACAATATCAAGAATCATCATACGAACAAAAGACAAATCAATTAAGTTCCACAGTTATCGTGCTATATCTCATTTCCACTCAACACCCAAAAGGTCCATTAATCTATCCATTGTTTACAGTTGCTGTTTATTAATGTATTATTAATTTTGTAACAGGGGTTCATTTGGGATTGCATTTGATATTGATGGAGTTATACTTCGTGGAACTAACCCAATTGGGAATTCACCTAATGCATTGAAAAGATTATATAATAATCATTCTGGTAATTTCTTAGTCTTGTCGCATTCAGCTTAAATATAAGCACTTCAGGATATAAACTGCTTATTTTATTTTTCTTTTTTTAAATTGTGCTTGGGAAACTAGCTAGAATACGACTACAACTATGTGAATAAGCAATCCCGAAACTGCTTATTGAAAACGGCTTGATAAGTAGGAGCAGTTTGGATTATCCGAAACTTCAAAATGCTTATTTACTAAAAAAAAGCTGCTAAGCAGAAACAAAATAAGCAATCCCGAAGACCGTCGTGGTTGTACAAACTACAAAGGCATATGTGCAACAATAAGGTGTCCAAATACTTGATGTAATGACTATATATAGAAAATCCAACTTGACTAGAGAAAACTAAAAACACAAAAGGTTCAACTTGAAAAAGTTCGTGAGTCATGACCCTATGCAATGCCTACCTCAGTCGAGTACTGTGCCAATAACTGAAAATTTAACAGTTACGCCTCTACTCGACAAATTATACTATAGTCACGCTGGATCTCGGTTCGGTTTTTACTTTTCAGGGGTAAAACATATGATCATTTATTTTAACTTTTGGCCCACATACATGGAAGTGCATTCAGGTTTTGGTGGGTTGCATACATTCTTTCTGTCATTTTAACTGACGCTGATGATCTGAATGATCATGAATTGACTAACTGATCATTGTTTGCCTCACACTAAAGTTTGATTTTTATAGGTAGTCTGAGGATCCCATATCTGTTTTTGACAAATGGTAAGTACATTGGAAGACTTGCTATGTGTTTAGTGGAATAGTTATACCTACTCTTTCTATTCTCATAGAACTTTAAATAATATATGTAACAGGAGGAGGTATCCCTGAATCTAGACGAGCCTCCGATTTGAGTAAACTCCTTGGTGTAAAGATTGACCCTGTTCAGGTGGTACAGGGCCACTCGCCTTTCAAAAACTTGCTAAATAGGTACATCTTTTTATTATATATTATGGTTTTATGATATCAAGTGTTGTAACATAATATTGATCATCATTACTTTAGGTTTGAAAATGAGTTGATAGTTGCCACTGGAAAAGGGGAGCCTGCAGTGGTGATGTCAGAATACGGATTTAAGTAAGATCTTATTGCAAGATACTGAATTCATCATTAGCAAAAAATTATATATGTTCTGTATTCTGCATATCATCTTAGTCTTTTAGTTTTCAATTATGTGCAGAAAAGCTATTTCATTAGATGAATATGCATCCTACTTCAATGGGATTGATCCTCTATTACCTTACAAAACCTGGACCACAAAGCAGCCCTTCCATGAGCAAAGAAGCTCAAGCGAGTCAGTTCCAGATTTTGATGTCACTTCCGAGAGAGTTAAGGCAGCTTTTGTTGTTAGTGATCCTGTTGATTGGTCTCGAGATATTCAGGTAGATTTTCTTCATTTATTTTTTCCAGAAGAGCTTTTTTTCTGTGTATACTATCCAATATCCATTTCACACACACACACTAGCTGAGAATGACGGGCATATTTGTCTAGGTTCTTTGTGACATATTGAGATCGGGTGGTCTTCCTGGAGAAAAGTCCGAGCATCAGCCAGATATGTATTTTGCAGCTGATGATCTTGAATATCAGGTCATTAATTACATTCATATTCTGTTACTAAACCATCCTAAATCATTTTTGTTTTTTTTGGAAATTCAGACGATTGATGAAATAATATAACTTATGTAATCATATTTGACAATTTAGACATATTTCTTTGGTACAACCCAACCCGTTTTTACCCGTACCAAAAATTAAACCTTTTCGACCCATTACTCAACCTGCCCATTTTGCCATTTAGATGGTTGAAAATGAACATTAGTTGTTCAGCTTTAATATCTGCTTCTTTTAGAACGTACTCTATGGTTTTTGTTTACTAGAATGCACTGATGTTGTTTAAGGTTGGGGCAGGCTGTATTTCCTTCTGAACGTCTTGGCATGGGCGCTTTCAGGATCGCTCTAGAAAGCATCTTTAATAGGTAATGCCAGCGATATACATGTATATTATCTACTCACTTGCATCAAGATTTATATTCGCTCTGTTCTGATAATGTAGTATTCACCACAAGCCGTTGGAGTATACCTCGTTTGGAAAACCGAATCCTTTTGTGTTCAAGAATGCTGAATCCATATTGAAGCAGCTTCAACTTATGACAAGTGATTGTGATGTCACTGAAGGCCACAAAGACATATCATCACCCCATTTTGAAACCTTATACATGATTGGGGACAATCCGTCCGTCGATATCAAGGGTGCAAAACAGGTTTGACTTTGTTTTTAATAACTGGATTAGTTAAGCCTGGGCATTATAAAATTAAATGTAAAGTCATTTTCCCGTTTACATTTCAGGCAGGACATCCATGGTTTTCCATTTTGACAAGGACGGGTGTTTTTAGAGGAAAAGAGAACCACACAGTATATCCGGCGGATCAGGTAAGTCAGGAGTTGAGATAATTCATGTTGTTTAGTATTATGCACTCCTTATGTTTCCCTGAAGAGCCTACTATGGACTTTCCAAATGCACTACTGATAAGAATTGTCTTGCAATTTTGTATTTATGCTGGTTTATTATAGGAACAGCGGAAGTATGATATTGTTAACCAATGCACTTTAAGTGAAAAACTAATCATTGAGTGCTAAATCATTCTATTCAATCAAACAACACCTAACTTTTATCGACAACATAATGCGCAACTTTTATGAACGGGATCGGGAAGGGCTCACCAAGTGGCAGGGCAGCGGATTTTTTTATTTTTTATTTATTTATTTATTTTTTTACCTAGCAATTTTAAGAAAATTAATGCCTGAAACATGGGCTATTTGTAACTTGTCTTTTTTGCAGGTTGTTGATACCGTAGAAGAGGCTGTGGAATATATCTTGCAAAGGGAGGCTAATGCTTAGCTGGAAAACATTGTTCCAAACATTTTTTCATTTATGTTCTTTTTGAGTTTTTGGAAAGATTTGAGAAAACAACACCAAATCCAAATGATGGAACATGTAACAATTTTTTTAGTAATCAACCAAATATATGTTAAATATTTTATTTTAAGCGAGTGCAACAAATGAGGATGTTTACGTAAAAGCTTTCTAGTGCCGAAAAGGTGGCCTTGACATTAGGTTTCTATTTATTGGATCTGAATTCAATCCTTAAATAACTAGTCTTGGCCTTACCCTTGACCCAACCAACCGATCCTTTTGTTTTTGTGCTTATTTTCTTTTTCTTTGTACGAATGGACTTGATGACCAACAGCCAACTGTTTATGTGCTCAGATAGTGCTCCTCTTTTCCGAAATTACCCATCCTGTTCGTTTACAGCCTTAGTCCTTTCATGATATTTGATTAGCTTTCTTCACGAAACCCTTGTTGCTTCTCTCTTTGGCTTTAACATCAACACCATGGTTTCTGGTGAGTTTTTCTCTGTTTCGAATGTTTTAACACGTTTATCCTCTGTACAATCATACATTGATAAACAGGAACATAATAGATGTTTAACTGCACATCGTTGCTTCTCCACCACTCTCACCGACAATTTGGTTGTCAGATCTCGATACGACTTGCTCTGTCGTTAATACCAGCGACAAACTTGTAATAATGAACCCGCTTTTTCTAGGTTCATAGCTCAAATCCAGTTAAGTTTTTTTTTTTTTTTTTTTTGGCAAAAAGATCTTAAAGTTTAAAGTCATATTTAATACGTAGTAGCATTTTTGCTGGTTAAAAGTAAAGGAAGGTTGTTTCAACATTCTTCACGAGTAATGTGGGCAATTCAAATTTGTGGTTGAGGTTGTTTTTTATAGGACCCGGATTTATTTCTTTAGGCTTGTAGGCACATATTTCTCCTGGTTTTTTGTTTGGTACTTTATTATATGTTTTTGTTGTGTAAACTGGGTTAATGTGTAAATTTATGTTGCTAAGTTAGTTAAAACCGACCAAAATACCCAACAAGGAATTTTTTTTTTATCAAAACCGACGCCATCAACAATTGCAAAGCAATATTAAAAACGGTTATTATTGGCCAAAATGTTTTACGAAGTGATAAAATTTGTCACATGAGTAGTGGAATACCAAAACATAGTGAAGAGAAAAGAGAATTGGCCACATGCAGAATACTTAGAACTTTGAGCCTATGTTGTAAAGGATATGATTCTGGGTCTAAATAGATACCTAGAATCGTACATAGAGCGAGACATATCCCACAAAAGAGGAGATTGCAATGCTGCAAATAGGATCACTGGCAATGCAGCAAATGTAGCAATAACGATTGGTACCCATTGCGGTATAGCACGAAGAAGCTAGCACTAAAAGTGACCATCATGGCTGCAACAGAGAAGAAAAGTGTGACTAAACCTATCATCAATTTACTGGGTAATGAGTACATGAAATCACGTTGATCATGACGAGATGTGAGGATAGACAAGAAAACCAGGAGTGAAGTTGAGGAAGAAAATAAAGAAGTAGCTTAGCATCCGCTATAACTAAAACTATGAAGCTACGGTCATGAATGAAAATTGGTAATCCATGAGTCTGGTCGTATGCACCCGGAATGGTGAAAGCATCTGCAAACGCCACAGTAACAATAAGAGTTGCGACCACCATACAATCTTTCATCCAACCTAGACCCCGAGTAACTAGATCTGTATTCATCTCAGAGAATAACTCATACTGTTCTTGACCATTTAGGTTCGTGGTGTCTCTCATATGAGCTGGCAACATCTTTTCACACTTCCTACAAGAATAGGAAAGGTTTGTCTCGACAATGTAGTGCCAAAACACAAAGAAAAGTCGAGACAAACACTTTGTCTCGACAATGTCGACCTTTTTTGGTCGTGACAAAACATTCGAACCAAGTCGTTTTGTCTCGACTATTTAATAAACCAATGGGACGACATAAACGTGGGACCCACAATAGTCAAATACTGGAAATGCAATTTGTCTCGACATTTATTTCAATTTTGTCTCGACATTGTCGTGACAAACATTTTTTTATTTTTGTTAAATAAGTTATTTAATAAAGAAAAATAATTTAGAAATTAAACTTTGTCTCGACATTGTCGTGCCAAAGTGTAATTTTATTAAAAAATTATTAAAATTTGTCTCGACATTGTCGAGACAAATTGTAATTTACACGCACTGTTTCTTTGCACTTTTGACAAAATGGGACGAGCTTTGCTTTGTACTTTGGGTCGACAATGTCGACCCAAAGTGTCAAGTATGAAAAAAAAAAATGCAGCAGCAGCCTGCATTTCCAGGTTTTTTCCGGAATTTTTTCCGGAAAAAACCTACCGTTACACCTGTAAATCAACCGATATCCGCAATACCAATTCAACAATATGATACAATGCCAAATACGATACTAATTAAACTAACAAATACGAACTTTATACAAAAACAAACCAAGATTCGGCAATATATTCTTTCATTACATAACTAATAACAAATAGTCAAATACGATACAAATTAAACTACGCCTACTCCGACTCCTCTTCCTCCTCCCCCTCCTCCTCCCCCTCCTCCTCTCCCTCCTCCTCCCCCTCCTCCTCATCACCACCACTAGCATTAACATTATCGGGAATTTTGCTCAAATGAGGATTCATTTGTCTCATGTAATGGTTAAGGACCTCATTATTAAAACTAGGACCCGGGTTAGAACTAGAACCCCCGGGGCATGAAGTAGATCCGGGAAAGACAGGCCGATAACAATTGTCAAGGAAATTAGGGCCGGGATTAAGGTTGGGAAATGGGGGAATTGGGGGCATTTCAGAAAATGTGGGAACGTTAATGGGACACGGAGTACCTGGGTTAATGCTGTTGTAGTGGCTCAGAAACTGCCCTAAGAAAGATTCGAGGCCCACTTGTCTGGAGTGCTGATGTTGGAACTGCTGATCGTACTGAAGTTGCTGCTGTTGCATCTGAAGTTGGACCGTTTCATTTTGCTTCTTCAACAACTCAATCTCGACTTCCTTTTGCCTTAACACCGCTGAAACAGCCTCCTCGGTAGCATAGTTTGGTGCAATAGGCCGATGTGCCGACCTCGATGAAGCTTTTCCGCCGCCTGGCATTTTCCTGCCAACGCCCCTAAAATTTTGCCGGTTGTCACTATGGGCTGCCGCATCGAGTACTTGCTTCTCAGTCATCGGCGGGGCCGTACCGGCTTTAACTTTACCCCACATATCCTTCATCTTCAACTGTGTAAGTAAAAAAAAAAAAAAAAGAAAAAAAGAAAAGAAAAAAAACAATTATGTTAAAAAGAGGTAAGTTAAAAAACAACAAGTAACTAAATATTAATGACGCATGTTAAGAGATAAATTACTTACATAAGCCTCCTCGTCCTCTTTATTTTTGAAGACGCCCGATTTTGATGAATGGTTTTTCCTAAACGTCTCCACGAGGTCTTCATTCTGCCCGCTTCTAACCCGCTATACATACAACATAAAATAAATTAATTAACGAGTTATATATAAACATTATATACACATTTGAAAATCAAAAAATTATAATGAGTCTTACGTGCTCGGTTCGTCCTTGTACGAACGACTTCCTCCCTTGGTAGGTTGTATGCTTGTTCTTTGCCCTATTTTCTGCATTTTTTGCAGATCTCGCCATTCGTGCTGGAGTCGACCACCAGTCGATCAATGACTCCCACTCCTCTCGGCTTCTGCTACCCCAATCTTTACATTTCGACGGCGGCGGATTTTGCCTTGCCGTCTCGGGTACCGGCTGGCTGTCAAAGTAATTTCTCTTCAACCTGTATTTATGTTTGCGCCATATGTTCCGGAGCTGAAGTTGAAGACCAAGAGATACCCGTTCCCCCACCGTGTACTCATTCTCCCCATCCGTCACTCGCTCCTGGCTGTTTAACCATTCCGCGAGCTGGAAATAATTCTGCAAATAAATATACGCATTTAAATAAACAAACAATTTAAATATAACACGCATATCTAAACGGTCGATAACGATAAGAATACAAATAAAATAAACAATTAATACCTCGAGAACGGGAAGTATGTGAGCCCTTAGAGGCATAGGAATCTCGTACCACTCGCAGTCATAGGGAAGTACACTAACTACTTCCCCCAAAAGACTACTGAACTGCGTGGCATACGTGCCCACAGGCGTAAAGGTCAATAGATCATTATGGTCAAAGCCGATCGGCAAAGGACGACTACCGTTCGCTTTATACGCCTTCCTTAAGGACCGATTCGAAGTATTAATCGACATCGAACCTGCAAACATAAGTTATTGAGTCGTGAAAATACAAGTAAAAAAATTTAGTTTTATCAATAAAAAACTTAAAATAAACATCACAATTTCTTACTTGCACAGTAGCCCGGCGTAGAAAAATAGGGCAGTCGTGGTGGATCACCACCGGCATCTCCGCCGTGTGATTGGGGAGCTACACTCGCCATCTGTAAAATTACAAGTACAAGAACACACAATTTCGTGGACCAATTAATACTAATACACACATTCATATAAATATACACATTTAAACATAACATAACATGCAATTTCATTCAAATAAAAGTTACACGTTTAAACATATAGTAATAATTTCATTCAAATTACAAATTAAGAACAATTGTCATCATCCGAATCATCGATAGATAAAACTTCTTCAACAACAATCGTTGGGTTCACTTCATCATCATCAGACACGTCAACATCATCATCATCAAGGACATGAGCAACGACATCATCTTCATTATTAACAAAATCAGCATCTTCTTCAGCATCATCTGGTGGGGCGTCCACTTCTGTTGATTCATGATTTACACTCAAATTCGCAGACTCCAAACCAGGCAAACCAAGAGACAATGCAACATCTGATGAACTGCTTCCATGTATAACATCTTGATCAGAATCTACCACATCCCGATCCCAGATCTTCCGATGATGAACATCTTCGACGACCTTCCAATGAGGTGGTCGTCTAGCAGGGTCTTCAAGGTAGAAGACTTGCGTTGCTTGTGTCGCAAGAATGTATTGTTGATTTCTAAAAGCATCCTTATCAGTCAAAATATGGCGTATGCCACGTTCAATGTAAGAACGCCTAGAGTGTGCCGTAGGGTTATTATTAGGGTTACGGGTGTCGAAACATAAAACCCGGAACAACACAACCTTTCGGTCGCCCAAATAATCGAGCTCCAGAATTTCCTCCAGTTGACCATAATACATTTCTCCATCAGGCCCGGGTGTTGAAACTCCACTGCATTGAGTGGTATGAAGTTTATCGCGCTCATGCACCAAAAACTTCACACCGTTAACTATGCAAGCGGGGTATGTAAATGCACGCGATGAAGGTCCACATGCCAAAGAGAATAACTCGGGACTACAGCTTGGGTCTTTTGCCACGCTCTTTTCACGGATCTACGAAAGAGATACAAACAGATTCAGATGAGCAAAAACTCTGGACTACAAGGTAATATATCTAATGTGTTTACCTTGTGATTGAACCAGGGAGGAAAGCTTGTTTCCACGCTCTTGTTAGGAAATTCACTACAAAAGTTCATGATATTAGAATAAGTCATCGAAAACAAATAACTTAGCAAAAAAAAAAAGGGTTCTTCAAAATATAAAAAAGAAGAAACATACTCTTTGTACGCCTGGATGTCTGCGTCGATTTCAGGACTGTTGTTAAGTATAAACCATACAACTGTCTGCATAACATCTGGCTTCATCTGAGTATCTACACATCTACCCACCGGTTTGCATACTGACTGGAACACCTGGAATTTATCTGGTTGTTCAGGTGCACCGTCGTCATTTCTGTCAGGACGATTAAATCTCGTCTCGACATCCTTAAGATAACGCGAGCAGAAAGTTAATGCTTCTTCTGCAACATAACCCTCCGCTATGGAACCTTCAGGCCTGGCTTTATTTCGGACATAATTTTTTAGCTTCTTCATGTATCTTTCAAATGGATACATCCACCTGTAGTAAACAGGGCCACCTAGAATAGCCTCATCGGGTAAATGCATAACCAAATGAATCATTATGTCAAAAAAAGCAGGGGGGAATATTTGCTCTAATTTAATCATAACATCGAGCATTTGTTTTTTTAGCTTTTTCCATGTCCTGCTGCGTCAAATTTCGAGCACATATCTGCTTAAAGAATAAGCAGAGCTCGATTAATGGGGGTGAAATGTCTTTGGGTAAGTATTGGTGAAGTCCATAAGGAAGTAACCGCTGCATCATAATATGACAGTCATGAGATTTTAGGCCCGTTATGTTGTTATCGTCAGCGGTCACTTTTTTCTTGAAGTTGGATCCAAACCCATCGGGTAGTCTAACTCCTTTGATGAATTGACAAAACCGTTTTCTGTTTTCTGGTGTGAAAGAGTACTTTGGATGAGGCTTATCGAACTTCCCGTTTCCTTTATCAACGAGCCACAACTCTTTTCGAACTCCCAGAGTTTTCAAGTCTTGCCTTGCCTTTAGCGTGTCTTTGGATTTGTCGTTCATTAACAAGGTATTAAGCACACTCTCAAACACGTTCTTTTCGATGTGCATGACATCGAGATTGTGCTTCAGTTGAAGAATGGGCCAATACTCCAGTTCGTAGAAGATAGAACGCTTACTCCAATTCAATTCAATTTCTCGATTAGGTTTAGGGTTATTTTTAACAATACGTGGATATTTCCCCGATACATGTTTAAAGACTTTACTAATTTGAATCATGATTTCTTCATTGGTAAAGTTTCTAGGAGGATGCCCTTTTTCAGGTTTACCATGGAATTCGTTTTGTTTCCTCCTCATTGGATGGTTTACGTGTAAGAATCTTCTATAACCAACGTAAGCGATTTTATTCTTTACAGGAAGCGATGGAGTGTCCTGATTACATGTTGGGCATGCATAGTAGCCTTGTCCAGTCCACCCAGACAAACTACTTCGAGCTGGAAAGTCATTTATGGTCCATAAAACCGCCGCTTTCATGTTGAAATGAGTACCCGTAGCAGCGTCTAAAGTCGGCACACCTTCCCATAATTCTTGGAGTTCTTTGATCAAAGGCTGCAAGAAAACATCAATGTCCTTTGCAGGTGATCTAGGGCCGGGAATTAACATCGTCAACATTAAAGAAGTCTCTTTCATACACATCCACGGGGGTGTGTTGTATGCTGTCAATATGACCGGCCACATGCTGTAACCTTGACTCATGTTGCCAAACGGATTGAAACCGTCGGCAGCCAACCCTAATCGGACGTTTCTAGGGTCACGAGAAAACTCGGGTTTCATTATGTCAAAATCTTTCCACGCTTTACCATCACACGAGTGATTCATCTTACCGTTTTCTTTAGACTGTCCAGTAGCATGCCAAGTCATCCACTTTGCGATGTGTTTTGTGTTGAACATGCATTGTAGTCTAGGTGTTAACGGAAAGTAACGCAACACCTTGTTGGCAACTTTCTTCCCCTTTTTCTTTAGGTTTTTCCATCTACTCGCGTTGCAGATTGGACAGTTTTGCAAACTTTTGTTCTCATCCGATCCCCAAAATAAAAAACAATCATTTATACAAGCATGGATCGATTCGTATCCTAACCCGATATCTTTGTATGTCTTTTTGATTTCATAGTATAACGGTGGGAAGTTGAATCCATTCTTAGGGGGACATGCCTTTTGCAAAAGATCTAGAATCATGTTAAACCCTTTATCAGGTATTTTACATAATACCTTGATGTGCGAAAGCTCTGACGTAAAGTTCAGTGCAGTCATATCACAATTTGGACCCAACATTTGGGTGGACCTAGCAAGTAACTCTTTGTACTTGTTATTAATGTTAGGACACGTTGTTTGAGCTGGTTGAGAACCTGTTGTTTGTGCTGGTAGAGAACCTGTTGTTTGAGATGGTGGAGTTGGGTCATTATTTGCAGAAATATCTTGGAAGAATGCATCCATGTCAATGTGTTCAGGTGAAGGCGGTTGTGGTGTGTTGTTTACTACGGGTAGAGGAAGCGGTTCACCGTGATAGATCCAAGTGGTATAACTTGTGTCAAACCCGTATTGTGAAATGTGTGACTCAAGAGTTTTGAGAGTATGCGGTTTATTCCAAGCGTTACCACAACGAACACATGGGCAAAGAATCTTTTTTGTGATGGGGTGTAAGAATGGCTCACAATACTCGATGAATGCAAAAAGATCATCTAAAAACTCAGGGGAATTACGGTTGGCTATAGTGGTCCAAGTCTTATCAATTGTCATGATTGCGTTGCAAAAAAACAGTTTCAAATAAATGAACATACATATATATACATATGCAAATAAACACATTCAAACATGAAAAGGCGTAATTATGAACTGTTTTGATTACCTAGTGCAACTATGGAAGGCAATCCTAACCCACTCTTTGAATGCCTCGTCTCATATATGAATGCGTATAACCGATTTACTATTTGAAAAAAAATTCGGCAGCATTTCCCCTCAACTCCCCAAATATGTGCATTAAAGACATATTCGTAGGAGTGAAAGGGAAATACTGTCGAATTTCTCTCAAATAGTAAAACAGTTATACGCATCCATATCCTAAATGAGACAAAACATTCAAAAAGCAGTCCCAAACAGGGGACTTTCCGAAATTAATTTCTAATAAATTAATTTCGGACGGGTTTTCTATAGGATGATTAATTCCAGATGGGGGTTGTCCGAAATTAATCACTAAAATCCTAAAAAAAGTCACATAAGTCTAACAATCACAATAGCATACTAACTAAACGACATATTCACAATATCATACTATGTCAATCGATGAATGACATAAACATATATAATAACAACGAAATTATTTTGACAATCACAATAGCATACTAACTAAACGACATATTCACAGTGTTCATTACTTCATATATAACCACACACACTCCAATTATTAACCACACACACATCAAAGGAATTAAATTATATACCTAGTTCACGGCTGAAGTAAACGAAGAGAAGAAAAGAGAAAAAGAGGAAAGGCTGCTGTCCCGACCCGGCTGTCACGACCCGGCTGTCCCGACCCGGCTGTCCGACCCGGCTGTCCCGACCCGGCTGTCCCGCGACAATCTCGTAAAATAAACAACCTAAATTAAATAACCAAACTTAAATTAACCAAATTAATTAATAAAAAACTTTAACGACGACATTGTCGTCCCAAAATACATTAACACAATAAAAAAAAACCTTTAAACTACCTGTACGTGGGGCGGCTGTGGTGGAGCTCGTGTGATGATGGTTCACGGCGGCTGTGGTGCCATCTACACCAAAAAAAATTTCGGCTGGTCCTACACCAAAACAAATTTACTTGACAAACCAAAATAAAAATAAAACATAACTTTTAAAACAAACAAAAATTAAAAAAAAAATACATATACGAAAGAAAAAAAAAAAAATATACGGTTAACAAAAAAAAAAAAAAAAAAAAAAGAACATACCTTTTAATCAATAAGAAGAAGAATGTGGTATTGAAGGTGGTTGTGGTGGTGTCCAATGTGGTGTTGAAGGTGGTTGCTATAGAGTAGATGGCACCGATCTAACTTTTTTTTCTTTTTTTCTTTGTTAAAGTGTGGAGAAGAAGGTGCTGATGAAGGTGGTTGTGGTGGTGTTGAAGGTGGTCAATTAATAAAGGATTGAAGGTGGTGATGAAGGTGATTGAAGTGCTGCGTTTTTTTTTTTTTTTTTTTTTTTTTTTTTTTTTTGTGTTAGATAAGTTTTTGGTAAAGTTTGAGAGAGAAGAAGGGAAGCAGATTGAGGTCAATGGTTTACAAAATGGCACGACAATGTCGTGCCAAATCACCTCCTTTAACCTTTTTTTTTTTTTTTTTTTTTAATTTTTTTCTGTTTGTCAAAATGGCACGACAATGTCGTGCCAAATTGCTACCTCTATTATTATTTTTTTTTGGCGGGTGGGTTTAATTTTGGTGAAAATTTTTGGGGGTAAACTTTGGCACGACATTGTCGTGCCATAATTATTACTGTATTTTTTTTCTTTGTTTTTTATTTTCCATTTAACTTATAAATTAAAAATAATTAATATTAAATAAATTAAAAATAATTTAAATTTGTTATAAATTATTTAAATAAATTAAAAATAATTTCAATTAATTATAAATGAACACATTAAAATGATTTAAATTAGTTCATAATAGTCGAGATCCCGGCTATCATTTGTTCCACGACATTAAACCGTACGAATTTGTTCCACGCAGAAAATGACAAAAAAACGCTTGACCGAGGCCAAACGACATTAAAAACATTTGGTTGTTGAGTTGTTTAGTTTGAGTTGTTTCAACATCAGTTTTCACAACAACAACAACATTTTATTAAACATAAAGCACGTTCAATATCAGTTTTCACAACAACAACAACATTTTATTAAACAACAACAATAACACAACGACAATAACAGCAACAACAACAACAATAACAGCAACAACAACAACCTACATATGAAGATTTCCCATATCACCTAGCATGTCATTATAAAGTTCATGAAATAAGGCAGCTGAATCAATTGTGTGTTTGTTTGGATGCATATACACTTCTAGCATTTTATTGAGTACCATTATCTGGTGATTCAATTTGATGCAGTTTGAGCACTCTGTATTTCCAGGACTCGATGTTGAAGGTCCTGCAGTGTAACGAGTTGGCGTTATGGATGGTGTTGCGGAATGAGTTGGAGGCGTTGAAGCTCCAAGAGAACCGGTCATTTTTGCGAGTCGTTCCTCCTTCCATAAAAAAAAATCGCATCCATACTCCTTTGTCCCACCCTGTTAAAGTGTAAAAACTATTATTTTTAACAACTAACCAAATTATTTATATAACACACAAAAAAGTATGTAATTGTTCACCTTTGATAAAGGACACGCATAATAATGTTTACCACGGGAGTAAGGTTTATGCGATTCTCGCAGAATTACGTCTCCTCGTTTACAAGGACAAGCAAAAGCTTCAAATTCCGCCATCTTCACCATGATAACAGTGTGTGTTTGTGGTTTTGAGGTTAAGTGGTTTTGATTATAAGAGGCTGTGAAGTTGTGTGGATAAGATGTTAGTATATAAGAGCAGATATTGGTGGGAAATTATGGTGGGAAATTTTTGGTGGGAGTATTTTGGTGGGAAAGTTTTGGTGGGAGTTTTTGGTGGGAAAAGTGTTAACCGACATCAACAATGCTAACGACATCAACAACGCACATCATTCCTAACCATGGGCCAAGTGTTAACCACAATGTCTCACCAGGCGTAAAGCAGTTTATTAACTCGCATGTTTCGTTTGAGTCTGTATGAAACGAGCCGAGATGTTTAACGAATGAGCCGAGATGATATGGTTCTACACGAGATGTCACACAATTGACCCGAGATGACTATAGAGCTCTCTACAATGCTAACAACATCAACAACGCACATCACATGCAATTCCTAACCATGGGCCAAGTGTTAACCACAATGTCTCACCAGGCGTAAAGCAGTTTATTAACTCGCATGTTTCGTTTGAGTCTGTATGAAACGAGCCGAGATGTTTAACGAATGAGCCGAGATGATATGGTTCTACACGAGATGTCACACGATTGACCCGAGATGACTATAGAGCTCTATACAATGCTAACGACATCAACAGCGCACATCATTCCTTACCATGGGCCAAGTGTTAGCCACAATGTCTCACCAGGCGTAAAGCAGTTTATTAACTCGCATGTTTCGTTTGAGTCTGTATGAAACGAGCCGAGATGTTTAACGAATGAGCCGAGATGATATGGTTCTACACGAGATGTCACACGATTGACCCGAGATGACTATAGAGCTCTATACAATGCTAACTACATCAACAACGCACATCACATGCAATTCCTAACCATGGGCCAAGTGTTAACCACAATGTCTCACCAGGCGTAAAGCAGTTTATTAACTCGCATATTTCGTTTGAGTCTGTATGAAACGAGCTGAGATGTTTAACGAATGAGCCGAGATGATATGGTTCTACACGAGATGTCACACGATTGACCCGAGATGACTATAGAGCTCTCTACAATGCTAACGACATCAACAACGCACATCACATGCAATTCCTAACCATGGGCCAAGTGTTAACCACAATGTCTCACCAGGCGTAAAGCAGTTTATTAACTCGCATGTTTCGTTTGAGTCTGTATGAAACGAGCCGAGATGATATGGTTCTACACGAGATGTCACACGATTGACCCGAGATGACTATAGAGCTCTATACAATGCTAACGACATCAACAACGCACATCATTCCTTACCATGGGCCAAGTGTTAGCCACAATGTCTCACCAGGCGTAAAGCAGTTTATTAACTCGCATGTTTCGTTTGAGTCTGTATGAAACGAGCCGAGATGTTTAACGAATGAGCCGAGATGATATGGTTCTACACGAGATGTCACACGATTGACCCGAGATGACTATAGAGCTCTATACAATGCTAACTACATCAACAACGCACATCACATGCAATTCCTAACCATGGGCCAAGTGTTAACCACAATGTCTCACCAGGCGTAAAGCAGTTTATTAACTCGCATATTTCGTTTGAGTCTGTATGAAACGAGCTGAGATGTTTAACGAATGAGCCGAGATGATATGGTTCTACACGAGATGTCACACAATTGACCCGAGATGACTATAGAGCTCTCTACAATGCTAACGACATCAACAACGCACATCACATGCAATTCCTAACCATGGGCCAAGTGTTAACCACAATGTCTCACCAGGCGTAAAGCAGTTTATTAACTCGCATGTTTCGTTTGAGTCTGTATGAAACGAGCCGAGATGATATGGTTCTACACGAGATGTCACACGATTGACCCGAGATGACTATAGAGCTCTATACAATGCTAACGACATCAACAACGCACATCATTCCTAACCATGGGCCAAGTGTTAACCACAATGTCTCACCAGGCGTAAAGCAGTTTATTAACTCGCATGTTTCGTTTGAGTCTGTATGAAACGAGCCGAGATGTTTAACGAATGAGCCGAGATGATATGGTTCTACACGAGATGTCACACGATTGACCCGAGATGACTATAGAGCTCTATACAATGCTAACGACATCAACAACGCAGTTTTAATATTTAAAGTTTTTATAAAAGTATTTAATTGTAAATATAAAGTTTTTAATTGTAAATATAAAGTTTTTAATTTTAATTATACAGTAGAAAAGTTTTAATATTAATTTTATAAAAGTATTTAATTGTAAATATAAAGTTTTTAATTTTAATTATATAGTAGAAAGGTTTTAATATTTATTTTAAAATAAAAAAAAGTTTTAATATTTATTTTAAAATAAAAACAGATTTAAAAAAGTTAAAAACAACAAAAAAATATATATTAACACAGTTTGGGTCGAAATTGTCGACCCAAACTTCTTTTTAAAAAATGTTTTATTATTTCTTTATGGCGGGTTTTTTTATTTTTTGGGAAAAAAAATTTGGGGGTAAAATATGGCACGACATTGTCGTGCCATATTGCTTAGCATATATTTTTTTCTTAATTCTTTTACTTAAAACATTTTTAATATATTTTTTTAAATAAAAAGTTTTTAAAAAAGTTTTTACATAAAAAAAAAATATATATTGGCAGTTTGGGTCGACATTGTCGACCCATACTGCTTCATAATTAAAAAAAAAAATATACTCGATTTGGCACGACATTGTCGTGCCATAATGCTACATGTTTTGACTGGATTTTTAAGCTGAAAATGTTGTGGGCCATGGTTGCGATTTGAGACCACAATGTCGAGACAAAATTTTGGCCCGTGCCAAATGTTTCATTTTGGTGTAGTGTCAACTTCCTACAGCAAATGTACATTTCTATAATCACATACTAGTATTAAACTTTAATGTAGCAGCACAAGATTAATAAAGACATACCTTGAACCACAATAACATCACAAAAATAGAGAACATACACTGATATTGTAGTTCGGTCGTTCTTTTTTCATGCTTTAGTTTTATGTGTATCTTCAGTTTTCTTGTTTTATAACAAAACAACACAACCTTTCAATACAAAAAAAAAAAAAAAAAAAAAAGGAAAAAAAAAAAAGAAGAGAATTAACTCACGGTAAATCCTCGTTGTCAATTTAAAAAGATGTAAGTGATATACCAAAGATATATTCAAACTTAAATGATAGCAAATTAGTCTATGTTATGATGAGAAAAGTTCATTTGTTTACTATTATTTTGATACATGACAAATCTCAATCATCCGTTTAGCTTGATCTAGTAGTCAGGATTAAACCTAAAATAAAATTTTAAATCATATAAAACTTTTTTTATAACTATAAAAAGTCTTTATACCTCGATTTTATCTTTATTTTTCACACACATTGTGTGTGTTCTTCCCCAATTCTCTGTCATCTTCCCCCAAATTCAAAATCAACCGGCCAAATCTTAATATAACATTCAATTTGTCAAATTCAATTCTCTCTCATCAATGGACGACCGCCTTACTACCACCGCACCATCACCGTAACACCACCGTATCACCACAGTACCACCACCGCACTGCCACAATACCACCACCACAACACCATTGTACCAGCACATGGACCGGTCACTTTACCACCACTACTTCTCAATCTGGTTAATTTTCTTCACGAATAGATCTATAAGTTAATTAGCTTAAGTTTATATTTTTGTTTGTTATGAAAGTACATCATGAATAGTGCCTATTAAGTGTTTGTTTAAAGTCCTACGCATTTTAATTTTTTAACATCTAAATTATAGAGTTTCGTTTGTGTTTATTGAGAGGACGCCATGTGTTTGATGAATTGCTAGGTGTTTTGTCTTGAAGGTGTTGAGTAGTAAGGTACTCCATTACAAGTATATTGTCCATCTTTTAATTGATACATTCATGCTCGAGAAGCCGAGAGCCATATTATTGATTTAACTTGTTGACTGTGTTGCAGGGTTGGAGTTGTAGGAGATGCATCATTATGTGTTTGGAGACAAGCTGTAAGCTTCATGCTCCATAGTTGTGATTGTACTTTTCATGACCAGGCTAATATGTGTTTCATACTGTGATTACTTAGATTAGTTTTTTGAGAACAACAAGACAAAATTTGGTAATTATCTTGGTTTAAAGGATTCCTTTTTGTGTCATAGTTATGGACTTTTTTAGATATATGAAACGTGTTCATCAAATGATGTATCGCGTTAGATGTTGCAGTTACTTTTCAAGGGATGGGATGCTTCTTGTTTGTCTTAATGTTGGTCTCATTTTTGTTGGCGCAGATCTCATAAACGGTTTCGCAATCTGTACAACCCCTTATTTCAAAGGGAAATCATTGTTATTTAATCACCTCAAGGTATACTTCTTTACTCAACATTTATAGTTCATAAGCAATTATAACACTTCCTTTTTAGTTTGTAAATACAATGTCATTGTAATAGACATGCCGCATACTCACGAAAACACTGCCTTTGTATTAGACATGCAGTATGCTACATTAATTTTTTATGTTCCCTTGAATTTTAGATTGCTCTAAGGTATGTTAGTAACATTAGGGGTTAAGTTTTGTACTTTTAGGTCCATGAAGGATTCATGCACGGATACTTATGATTTTACATCTGCTTGTGTATATTACATATTTCATATTATGTAATAAATATAGTCAAAGTGTTGTATAGCCCTAATAATGTCCATATTCTTGCGACTGTTGCTGGAACCATTTTGATCGAAAGAGAATGGTAGATTCATAATCTAGTTTACTTTAGAGAAAAAAAAAAAAAAAAAAAAAAAAAAAAGAAAAAAAAGGGCCATTTTAGTTGGATTAACTTTTAAGGTCAAACCCATTCAGTTCGGATCGTTTAAGATGGTATAGTTCTTGGAATATGTATATTTGAAAACCAGTAATCTAGAAACATAACAGCAGTTAAGTTTGGTGTTTGACCTTTATTGTCAAACTGCATTATTTGTGAGTTTGACTTTTGAGGTGAAACCGTCCTGTTGAAAACATTATAGATCAATCTAACTCTGTTAAGATGAAGAAATTTTACATGAAAACAGTAATCTAAGATACGCCTTTCACTGGTTACTTGGTTAGAATTTGTTGTTTGACCGCAAAAAGTGAGACTCAAACTATAATCTTGTATGGTTTATCTAGTCAAATATAGATTGTACCAGTATATCTTAACAGGAATGTGGTGACATCAGAAGGGCAACCTTCAAACTTTTTAGGAAAAGATGAATTCAAGGATACGGAGACTTAGATCTAATAAGTTTGATAATCTACACTATATTTTTCATTATATGTAATAAGAAGCTTTTATTCTTATTTCAGCGTGTCTAGCATATTCCCGCCCATAAGCTTGAACTTTCAAGGTGGCTCTTGAATGCATTTAACTTTATATGTGTATTATCACTTGTGATATTCACGTTTGAACTTTATATGTGTATTAACACTTGTGATATTTGTAGTATCACTTGTGATATATATATATATATATATATATAGTGTATCTTTATTTTCAGAACCCTGTTAAGTGCGGGAACTGTGAGAACTCCATTTGACCAATCACAATTTAGTAAACTGTTTTTTTTTTTTTTTAAATTAATGTAATTAATTCGTAGGGGCAGTAAGGGCATTTAACATTCACACACTCTTAATTGATAATTCAAAATTTTCCTAGAATCATGCCAAATATACGGTTTCTTATTTTACAATTTTATTTTCCAGATCTTTTTATCTACAATTCACGAATTATACAATCCCTAATCCAGAATTCTTGTTTCATTCGAATACAAAAAAAAACAAATATGGTTGATATTGTTCATGATTCCCATGCTGAAGATGACATCGTTGTGCAAGAACAAAATGATCAAACACTTTTGTTAACTGAACAGGATCTGATTATGGATAATGAGCATCATCATCAAGACGACAATAATGGTTTCGTTTTTTTTTTAACTTTATAATTTTTAACTGATTTGCAAAACTTATTATTGACTTCATGTTATTATAATGTTTTTTTATGTTATGTTTGATCAGATAACCATTTGTTGTTATGAATATTCCCATGCACATTCATGTTCATGGATTTTACATTGTGCATATTTAATGAATTACAATTTCCTACCTTGATTATTGAAGTAATTTTTTTATTCCAACGAAATTGAATTCATGTTCTTTTAACAATTATGTTATTCGACTATACTTCTGATAAAAACTATAATTTTGTACCTTGATTAATGAAGGCATTTTGCTAATACACGTGTTTTTATTATTTGTAGAAGCTGACGTTGTTGATGTCTTTGATATTGACCCTGAGTTCATTCCGACACCAAATGGACACGCATATTGGGTCCCTGACGTTCCTGTTGATGAAAAACCTAAAAGGGGTACTGTTTTTAAAACGTTTGACGAAGCGGTTAACATGTACAAGGTTTATGCTGCTAAGGCTAGGTTTGGTGTACGTAAATCAGGATCCAAAAAATGGAAAGGGGAAGTAACACACAAACATGTCATTTGTAATAGAGGTGGTAAACCAAGGAAGATTGTTGAAACGAATACCCTTAATGAAGATGTCAATCAACATGCCCAAGAAGATGATAACGTAGATGGTAAAAAAAAGAAGGAAACGCAGATCTTCAACTTCACTTACTGATTGCAAAGCAAGGATTAGTTTGAAAGTGATTAGAGGGACCAATTACTATGAGTTACTTGATTTTGTGGAGAATCATAATCATCCACTTATAGATCCATCTAATATGGATCTATCTCGTGCTCGACGGAAGCTGCAATACGGCGATTATATGTTTATTCATCGTGCGTCCTTGTCTAATATTGGTCCACAGAAAGCACACAGGTTAAGAGTAGCACTTTTGGGAGGTTTTGATAAAGTGCGTGGAATGCCTGTTGATTGGAGTAATTTTAGACGTGGTATGAATTTGTTCATTGGTGAAAGGGATGCACAAATGTTAGTCGACAAAATGATAAAGAGGCAGCAACACGTCCCTCAATTCTCCTTTCATCATCACACCGTAGAAAAGAAGTTGTGCCGTATGTTTTGGGCGGACGAAACAATGAAATGCAATTATGTTGCATTTGGTGACGTTGTTTCTTTTGATACAAACAAGTGCGTTCCATTACAAGTTTAAGTTTTATTGTATTTATCAGTATCAAATTATACAAGATAAATTGTGACAACTTCTGATATTTTGACCATTTATTTTTAATTAATGTTTCCAGATATAACATGGTTTTCGTGCCATTTACTGGTGTTGACCACCACAAGAAATGTGTTACTTTTGGTGCGGCTTTATTGTCCGATGAAAAGTATGAATCTTACTGCTGGATGCTTGAAGCCTTTTTAAAAACTCATGGCAAGCAACCACCTTTGGCACTTACTGACCAGGATGCTGCGTTACGCAAGGCTGTTCTACAGATGTTTCCGGATTCCCATCATAGGCTGTGCATGTGGCACATTACTCAGAAACTTCCCGGAAAGGTAATTTTATGTTGTGCATACTTGTTTTACCTTTTTTATATCATCTCCATTCAAATTACAATAATTCTTTAAATGTTATCACAAAACAAACCCCTGAAATTCATTAATATACTTTACAGGTGATGGGTGATGTAGATGCTGACTCTCAATTCCGCAAAGAGTTTCACAAACTGGTGTGGAATGTATATATTGGACCTGAGATTTTCAAGCAACGATGGCATGATTTAATTTCAAAGTATAACCTTAGTGAGAACAAATGGTTAACGGACATGTATGCTATAAAAGAAAGGTGGGTTCCTGGCTATTTTAGCGAGTTGCCCATGTGTGGTCTGATGAAGACTACTTCACGGTCAGAGAGTTCTAATGCATTTTTCCAGGTGTATTCTCATCCTGGAAACTCGCTTGTCCATTTTATGATGTGTTTTGAATCAGCCATGGAAAAACAGCGGTACACGCAACGTGTGTTAGACAACTCAACTACTGAGAAGACGCCTGTCATGTTAACCAATCTGGCAATCGAACGTCATTCGTCTGAAGTGTACACATATTCCATATTTTTGGATGTTCAACACGAGATTTCAAAAGGTTTATATTCTTGTGCACAGATTGGTTCCCGTTCGGAGGGATCCGTTGAATACTGCGTCATACGCCAACGGGATAAGAGAAATGATACTGTTGTTGATGCTACGGTACATTTTGATTCCTATTTCATCTTTACTACTGCTTTCATTGACATGCACTTGCAACTATGAATGTAATTTACTTTTACACATAATTACCAGGTAACTATTTTCACACATAAATAACCATTTTACTATGTAGGTTTAGTTGTATTCCTTCCTTATTCTTCAAAACATCATCCTCATGCAAACCACATATTGAATGCGGGCGAATCAAAGGGATCATCGTTCGAAAGTTGTATTCCTTCCTTATTCTTCGAAACATCATCCTCATGCAAACCCAACTTATCTGTCGTATCAGGGACATTCGTACCTCTTGTACTTTCCTCATCAACGTGTGTAATCAGCAACGCTGAACGGTATTGTTGATTCAAATCAGTCATCAACAAGTTACCCGGGAACATTGCTAGACCCGCTTCCAAAGTTTTTTCAAAACATTTACGTTGCATTCGTATAACCTTCATAATTTTGTTCAGCTTCCATATAACTCCCTTCATAAAATAACGAACTATATTAGACTCTTATTTTTTGAAAAAAAATATACACACAACGTATAATACTGAAATGTACCAACTATCCCATTTTACCTCTTCATCCTCCGGCATAGGATCAATATCTTCTTCAATATAAGGTCCTTGCAGTTCACCCATGCCGAGACCTCCACCATCAATCTCTTCTGTTTCCCTCTCTTTTAACAATTCATAGGTCCAAAATCTCATTGGTGGTCGAACGCGCGGTACATTGAACCGATCACACACTGTTCCATCTACATACGCCATCTGTTTCATAGATTTTTAAATTAATTAAATCACTCATGATCAAAACAGTATACCACATTCAAAAATTATAAACACTAAAAAAGTCGTTCTTACAGTTAGCAATGAAAGCGGGCCCAAAAAGTAGCTGTTAGACATCTCCCTATTCCATCCTTCTTTACATGTTTTTAGACACCGCAAAACATAATCGCACCAGTTGATTGTGGACAAATCGGTTTCTGTGTCTATATGATTCAGGACACTCAAATCCAATATTCCTTTACCTTTCACACCACCCATCACAGATGTAAACAACACAATGAAATTCAGCTTGAAGTTCATGTCTGCAACCTTTGATTTTCGAATCAAACCCTTAAGTATGCCGGTCGTTTTGTCTTTCCCTTCTTGAAACTGTTGCAACCAGCTAGCAATCAAGCCTTCATCTTTTTCAATTTCCTCATCCATGATGTCCCTCCCTTCATTCCGTATCCCTAGTATCTCTCCAATCAGTTGCTTTGTAATCACAATGCTTGAGTTACTCAGTTTTATTTCCATCTTTTCCGGATTAAACTGGTCCACCACATAAAATCCTATCTTAGACGGAATTCCATCTAACTTCATATCTAAAAGATGGAATTCCATCTAACTTCATATCTTAGACTGGCTTTATTTTCAGAACCCTCTTAGATATCAAGTTAGATGGAATTCCGTCTAAGATAGGATTTTATGTGGTGGACCAGTTTAATCCGGAAAATATGGAAATAAAACTGAGTAACTCAAGCATTGTGATTACAAAGCAACTGATTGGAGAGATACTAGGGATACGGAATGAAGGGAGGGACATCATGGATGAGGAAATTGAAAAAGATGAAGGCTTGATTGCTAGCTGGTTGCAACAGTTTCAAGAAGGGAAAGACAAAACGACCGGCATACTTAAGGGTTTGATTCGAAAATCAAAGGTTGCAGACATGAACTTCAAGCTGAATTTCATTGTGTTGTTTACATCTGTGATGGGTGGTGTGAAAGGTAAAGGAATATTGGATTTGAGTGTCCTGAATCATATAGACACAGAAACCGATTTGTGCACAATCAACTGGTGCGATTATGTTTTGTGGTGTCTAAAAACATGTAAAGAAGGATGGAATAGGGAGATGTCTAACAGCTACTTTTTGGGCCCGCTTTCATTGCTAACTGTAAGAACGACTTTTTTAGTGTTTATAATTTTTGAATGTGGTATACTGTTTTGATCATGAGTGATTAAATTAATTTAAAAATCTATGAAACAGATGGCGTATGTAGATGGAACAGTGTGTGATCGGTTCAATGTACCGCGCGTTCGACCACCAATGAGATTTTGGACCTATGAATTGTTAAAAGAGAGGGAAACAGAAGAGATTGATGGTGGAGGTCTCGGCATGGGTGAACTGCAAGGACCTTATATTGAAGAAGATATTGATCCTATGCCGGAGGATGAAGAGGTAAAATGGGATAGTTGGTACATTTCAGTATTATACGTTGTGTGTATATTTTTTTTCAAAAAATAAGAGTCTAATATAGTTCGTTATTTTATGAAGGGAGTTATATGGAAGCTGAACAAAATTATGAAGGTTATACGAATGCAACGTAAATGTTTTGAAAAAACTTTGGAAGCGGGTCTAGCAATGTTCCCGGGTAACTTGTTGATGACTGATTTGAATCAACAATACCGTTCAGCGTTGCTGATTACACACGTTGATGAGGAAAGTACAAGAGGTACGAATGTCCCTCATACGACAGATAAGTTGGGTTTGCATGAGGATGATGTTTCGAAGAATAAGGAAGGAATACAACTAAACCTACATAGTAAAATGGTTATTTATGTGTGAAAATAGTTACCTGGTAATTATGTGTAAAAGTAAATTACATTCATAGTTGCAAGTGCATGTCAATGAAAGCAATAGTAAAGATGAAATAGGAATCAAAATGTACCGTAACATCAACAACAGTATCATTTCTCTTATCTCGTGGGCGTATGATGCAGTATTCAACGGATCCCTCCGAACGGGAACCAATCTGTGCACAAGAATATAAACCTTTTGAAATCTCGTGTTGAACATCCAAAAATATGGAATATGTGTACACTTCAGACAAATGACGTTCGATTGCCAGATTGGTTAACATGACAGGCGTCTTCTCAGTAGTTGAGTTGTCTAACACACGTTGCGTGTACCGCTGTTTTTCCATGGCTGATTCAAAACACATCATAAAATGGACAAGCGAGTTTCCAGGATGAGAATACACCTGGAAAAATGCATTAGAACTCTCTGACCATGAAGTAGTCTTCATCAGACCACACATGGGCAACTCGCTAAAATAGCCAGGAGCCCACCTTTCTTTTATAGCATACATGTCCGTTAACCATTTGTTCTCACTAACGTTATACTTTGAAATTAAATCATGCCATCGTTGCTTGAAAATCTCAGGTCCAATATATACATTCCACACCAGTTTGTGAAACTCTTTGCGGAATTGAGAGTCAGCATCTACATCACCCATCACCTGTAAAGTATATTAATGAATTTCAGGGGTTTGTTTTGTGATAACATTTAAAGAATTATTGTAATTTGAATGGAGATGATATAAAAAAGGTAAAACAAGTATGCACAACATAAAATTACCTTTCCGGGAAGTTTCTGAGTAATGTGCCACATGCACAGCCTATGATGGGAATCCGGAAACATCTGTAGAACAGCCTTGCGTAACGCAGCATCCTGGTCAGTAAGTGCCAAAGGTGGTTGCTTACCATGAGTTTTTAAAAAGGCTTCAAGCATCCAGCAGTAAGATTCATACTTTTCATCGGACAATAACGCCGCACCAAAAGTAACACATTTCTTGTGGTGGTCGGCACGAAAACCATGTTATATCTGGAAACATTAATTAAAAATAAATGGTCAAAATATCATAAGTTGTCACAATTTATCTTGTATAATTTGATACTGATAAATACAATAAAACTTAAACTTGTAATGGAACGCACTTGTTTGTATCAAAAGTAGCATCAAAAGAAACAACGTCACCAAATGCAACATAATTGCATTTCATTGTTTCGTCCGCCCAAAACATATGGCACAACTTCTTTTCTACGGTGTGATGATGAAAGGAGAATTGAGGGACGTGTTGCTGCCTCTTTATCATTTTGTCGACTAACATTTGTGCATCCCTTTCACCAATGAACAAATTCATACCACGTCTAAAATTACTCCAATCAATAGGCATTCCACGCACTTTATCAAAACCTCCCAAAAGTGCTACTCTTAACCTGTGTGCTTTCTGTGGACCAATATTAGACAAGGACGCACGATGAATAAACATATAATCGCCGTATTGCAGCTTCCGTCGAGCACGAGATAGATCCATATTAGATGGATCTATAAGTGGATGATTATGATTCTCCACAAAATCAAGTAACTCATAGTAATTGGTCCCTCTAATCACTTTCAAACTAATCCTTGCTTTGCAATCAGTAAGTGAAGTTGAAGATCTGCGTTTCCTTCTTTTTTTTACCATCTACGTTATCATCTTCTTGGGCATGTTGATTGACATCTTCATTAAGGGTATTCGTTTCAACAATCTTCCTTGGTTTACCACCTCTATTACAAATGACATGTTTGTGTGTTACTTCCCCTTTCCATTTTTTGGATCCTGATTTACGTACACCAAACCTAGCCTTAGCAGCATAAACCTTGTACATGTTAACCGCTTCGTCAAACGTTTTAAAAACAGTACCCCTTTTAGGTTTTTCATCAACAGGAACGTCAGGGACCCAATATGCGTGTCCATTTGGTGTCGGAATGAACTCAGGGTCAATATCAAAGACATCAACAACGTCAGCTTCTACAAATAATAAAAACACGTGTATTAGCAAAATGCCTTCATTAATCAAGGTACAAAATTATAGTTTTTATCAGAAGTATAGTCGAATAACATAATTGTTAAAAGAACATGAATTCAATTTCGTTGGAATAAAAAAATTACTTCAATAATCAAGGTAGGAAATTGTAATTCATTAAATATGCACAATGTAAAATCCATGAACATGAATGTGCATGGGAATATTCATAACAACAAATGGTTATCTGATCAAACATAACATAAAAAAACATTATAATAACATGAAGTCAATAATAAGTTTTGCAAATCAGTTAAAAATTATAAAGTTAAAAAAAAAAAACGAAACCATTATTGTCGTCTTGATGATGATGCTCATTATCCATAATCAAATCCTGTTCAGTTAACAAAAGTGTTTGATCATTTTGTTCTTGCACAACGATGTCATCTTTAGCATGGGAATCATGAACAATATCAACCATATTTTTTTTTTTTTTTTTTTTTTTTTTTTTTTTTTTTTTTTTTTTTTTTTTTTGTATTCGAATGAAACAAGAATTCTGGATTAGGGATTGTATAATTCGTGAATTGTAGATAAAAATATCTGGAAAATAAAATTGTAAGAAACCGTATATTTGGCATGATTCTAGGAAAATTTTGAATTATCAATTAAGAGTGTGTGAATGTTAAATGCCCTTACTGCCCCTACGAATTAATTACATTAATTTAAAAAAAAAAACAGTTTACTAAATTGTGATTGGTCAAATGGAGTTCTCACAGTTCCCGCACTTAACAGGGTTCTGAAAATAAAGATACTATATATATATATATATATATATATATATATATATATATATATATATATATATATATATATATATATATATATATATAGGGGAGCTTTATTTTCAGAACCCTGTTAAGTGCGGGAACTGCGAGAACCCACTTATGTACAAGTAATAAAGCATAGAGGGCAATATAACAATGCAAGATGGTTTTTTTGTAATTAAAAGAAACTGAATTCCTGGAAACTTTAATGAAAAGGGTAGAATAGGAATTACAATTTATACACTATCTCATTCAATGCATGCTACAAAACAGGGATTCTTCAAATATTTTCGGAGTGATAATCATCACTTCTTATAACATATCAAATCCTTATTTTTTTAATTAAAACACACACACTGATTATACACACAACCCTAAACCCCCAAAATCGAAATCGCTGCTATAATCAAAATTGATAAAATCCGTTTTCAAATAAAATTAACGTCAATGGAAGGTATGATCATCGATGTTCTTTGTTTAATTTTATTTTTTTAACTTTTTTTTTTTTATTTTTTTTTTAATTTTTTTTTTATATTGTTGATTGTTTATGGTACGATTGGTAATGGTGAAGGCATGCATGTTAATATTTTGTTTAGATTGTTTGATTGGCATATTAAGGTTAATTAAAAGTTGGGTTTTATATCTGATTGTTCGAGTAATGATTTATTTTTATTTTTATTTTTATTTTTAATTTTAATTCAGTAAGAATGTGTGGTAACAATGATGTTTTCGTACATAAAATTGATGTTTTTTTGTTATATTTTTAATGTTAATATGTGAGTTAATTGTGATGATTTTAGTTCTTTGTGTGTGTATATATATATATATATATATATATATATATATATATATATATATATATATATATATATATATATATATATATATATATATATATATATTTTAAATTATTGAAGAAGGATGATCAAACTATGACATTGGTGTTTTGCTACGTATTTGTTTTTAATATATGGTAGTTAGTTAATAAGATACTGATGTATAGCTTATAATGTTGTTTTGTAGTAGTAACATAGGTGTTTGTAGGTGGTTTATATATCATAATTGGACTGTTGAATATGTAAAAGGGAATGTTACTGGTGAGTTTGGTTTTGGATAATGAAAAGCTTGTAACAGGTGTGTCTGGAAAAATTTAACAAGGGTGAATATATATTTGCGAGGTTGATAGGTAAGTGTTGTGAAACATGGATGTTTTGATACATAAGTGTTGTGAACCAATAATAGTGTTTGGTAGGTGTTAAACATTAATGTGTGAAGTATGTTATTTGAAACATGAGTGTCTTGTTACATAAATGTTTTGAAGCAAGTATGACATTGGGTTTTTTAGGTGTAAATGGATTTAGTTTGTGGTAGTTATTTAATAAGATGTAGATGAATTCTTGCAAATGTTGGTTTACTGTTATTGGACAATGGTGTTCCGAAACATTAATGTCTTGTATAAAGTTTGAACAATGATGTTTTGATACATAAATGTTTTGGGTATGTGGTAGGTGTTTAATAAGATGTTGATATATACCTTTCCATTTTGTTTGGATGTGGTTAATAGATCAATTTTGATATGTTGAATATGTAAGGCAATGTAGCAGTTTGGTTTGGTTGTGCATATTAAGAACAATGTAACAGGGGTGTTTGTAAAAGGGAATAACATGGGTGATTGTAATGTGTGCAACAGGGGTGTTTGGATATTAATTGGATTGTTTGTTTATCTGGTTACTGAACATTTGTGTTTGGAAAATGGAATTTATTGACTGAATGAACCTGTGTGGTTGAACGTGGGAGTATATCGAGTGTATGAACATGGGTGTTTGCACATTGGAATATGTGAAACAGAGTTGCAATGTTAAAGTGTATTTTGAAAGAGTTGTTAATCTAATGTGTTTGACAAATTTGAGTACGAAGAAAGTAGACAAGGGTGATAAAGTTGCGTTGGCAAAGAGGAAAAAAGTAGAATCGAAATGTAATTGTAAAGTGTGTTATAATTATTAATATTGAATTGTATAATTTTTTATCAGTTGTTTTAATGAAATATATTGACTGTAGGTGCTGAAAAGGACGATGTTAAAAAAATTAAAAGGAAGAAAGGAGAAACCTATGAAGTAGTTCCTAAACCGTATGTGTTTCAGACGAGAACATCTCCGAAAATGCTATTCAATGCTTTGCAGACTCTGTTGCAGACTCTGTTTTATTAATGTTTATGTAAAAAACTAACAAGTCTATTTGTTAGTAAGTTTGATTATTAATGGTTTGTTAAAAACATACATGTTTTCTTTAGAGCATGCGTGTTCTGCTGTTATCTTTATTAAATGGTGTGGTATAAAATACATCTTTTGTGTAAACATGCATGTTTGTTTAGCAGTTTGAAGTAATGTTTATGGCAACAACATACTTGTTTTTTAATATAGAACTGAATAAACTGTATAAACTACAGCTACAACTTAATAAAATAAAAACAAGTTATGTAGATCCGCATAAACACGTATGTACGAATTAATGTGTATGTGAAAAAACATACATGTTTACATGAACATGCATGTCTAGCTATTACGGTTATTAGTTTTTATCGTCATAAAACATACATGTTTGATTCAAACATGCATGTTCATATAAGTTTTTGATTAAGTTTAATGGTAAAACATACTTTGTAGTTTTTGAACAGGCATGTTTATGTGTAGTAGCTACTAAGGTGTATGTTAATAACATACATGTTCATAGGACATACATACATGTTCTGGTATTATCTATATTAAGGGTATGGTAAAAAATACATGTATTTTATAAACATGCATGTTTATTTAGCAGTTTGAATTAATGTTTATGGTAAAAAAATACCTGTTTTTAAAGATACAACTTACTAAACTTAATAAACTTAAGATACAACTTAATAAAGTTAAAAAAATTAACGTAAATCCGCATAAACATAATTGTTAAATAACGTAATTAAAGTTGCATTTATTTTCATTATCTTTCCACATGTCACACGTCGTCTGAATACCCTTCTTCATCGTCTTCATCATCTTCGTCAATGCTTTCATATTCATAAATATCCTCGTCTTCTACAACATAAAAACATGTGTATTAGCGAGAAACCTTCATTAATCAGGTACAAAACTATAGTTTAATCAGGAGTATATTCGAAAAAACATGATTGTTATCTGATGAATTTAATATGCACAATCTAAAAACTACGAACATGAATGTGCATTACAATATTCATAAGAACTAGTTATCTGATGAATGTAAAAGCCTAAAACATGAATGTGCATGACAAATATTCATAACAACTAGTTATCTGAAGAATGTAAAATCATCAAACAATAATGTGCATGACATAGATTCATTCCAACAACTGGTTATACGATCAACCATATCATAAAAAAAAAAATTATAACAGCATGAAGTGAATAATAAGTTTTGCAAAAATTCAGATAAAAATAATAGAGTTAAAAAAAAAGACACCGTTATTTTCTTCTTGATGATCATGCTCATTATCCATTATCAGATCCTGTCCAGTTAACATAAACGTTTGATCATGGTGTTCTTGCACAACGAGGTCATCTTCAGCATGTGAATCATGAACAATATCAACAATATCAACCATATTTACTTTTTTTAACTCGAAAGAAACAAGAATGCAGAATTAGGGTTTGTAATATTTCGTGAATTTGAGATATGATTTGATCTGGAAAATAAAATTGAAATATAGAAACCGTATAATTAGCATGATTCTAGGAAAATACTGCATTATCAATTAAGATTGTGTTGCTGTTAAATTACCTTATTGCCCTTCCGAATTAATCACATTAATTTAAGAGAAAAACATTTTACTAAATTGTGATTGGTCAATTAGGGTTCTCGCAGTTCCTGCACTTAACAGGGTTCTGAAAATAAAGATATACTATATATATATATATATATATATATATATATATATATATATATATATATATATATATATATATATATATATATATATATATTAATTTTGATAGGTTTTGATGTTTACTGGTTAATCTTTATTATATTTTGTTAGGTCTCCATAATAATATAAACACAAGTATAAGAAAGATTGAGATGAGAGAAAGAGATAAGAGAGTGGTTCATTATATCACACAAGAGAATGACAACGGTTTGCTTACATTTGTGAAATAACCAACAATAAGATAGTATATTTACATGGGTATATATAGTACTTCATCCTAGGGCAACACTTAGGATTCTCATAAGAACATAAACTAAAGGCCACGGCCCATGGGCCTTCTACATAGGCCTATGGCTAAATTAAACATAAAGGCCTTAACTAATAATCAACCTTTTACATATTACTATGACCAACACTTTATAATAAAATGTGTTCCCTACAATGTCCCCCTAAGGGTTGGTCATCAAGGTTGGTTGACGTCTTCTTTGCTTCGACGTATTTTGTATCTTTGTTCTTGTTCTGTGTGATGTGATATTGTTGTGATCTGCCTTTCATCAATGTCTTTAATTCCGGTGTCTTTAAGTCTTTTCCACCATGCTCATACTTCTTTTGACTTTGATCTTTATACTTCAAGTGATTCTCATTCTTTAGCTTTGATCTTTGACTTTTGAACATTTGCTTCAATCTTTGATGAGAATTGTTTTTGAATTTTGAATGACTTTCTGATGTAGGTATGAGCATGTGGAGTTTGAATGTAGTTGATGATAATGGTGGTAGTGGAACTCCCGGTCTCCATAAGTACCTATATGAAAACAATTAGCAAAAAAACATCTGGTACTTACAGGTTCGGACTTCAAGATCGTTACCAGCATAGTGTGAAAACTTTCTCTAATCCTTGCCAAGGCCGTGTAACACCCTCAAAATCTGGTTTAGCGGAAGCATGCATGTTTGGGTGCTACTAAATTGGCATCACAACACAAAGTACAAAGAACGGTTTGACCTCAACCGTTTAAAAGAAATTTCAGATTTAAAAGTATTTTGTTTAGAGCATTTCAAAAATAGTGCGGAAATATAAGCCCATAAAAGAAATAAAGCGGCCCCAAATACATCATAGTCTTCTATGACCATGGCATGCCATGCCAAAAGCCTCCACAACTAGGCTATCGCCTTTAACCTGAAAATACATGCTAAAAGTGTCAACATTAGGTTGGTGAGTTCATAGGTTTAAGATAAAGCAGTAAAAATAATGTGAGTTCAATAAAGTTTTTTGACCATTTTGTTGCTCACAATGTCCTGAAAATAAAGTTTACCTTTAGGTAAATTAATAAAGTGGACCACAAGGTTTTCGAGTGTGAATAATTGTTCACATACAAATCAAGTTTAGTATTAGTGGCCACTGCTTCGTTCACAGTGTTATGAAAAAGCATTAGTAGAGTAGACCATAAGTATTAAGCAATAGAGGACCATAAGCAAGGTATGTGACAATTACAACGAATATAATGGCACATCAAAGTAAGAGTCTATTACGCTAGCACTAAGTTCATGCAACCGAAGCTACGACAGTGTGCATGCTTTAGAAGCATGTTAAATATAAAGGCCCGAAAAGTGTTTATCCCGATACACTTGTATTCCGACATGATATACGCCCGACATTTGGTCCATCTGACCAAACCCGAACGGGGGAGTCACCCCCAATAGATCTATTTATAACATTCGCGCTTCTCAGCAGGAATTGACGGTTCATGAGTTTGGGCATAGTGGGACTCAAAGGCTTAGGCTAAGCTGCGTAATAGTTTAATAAAGCATAAGTTTCAGTTTGGTCCATAAAAGAGTTTGCATGTTTCACACCCCAAGTTTTACAATGCAAAGTGAAGTTAAAGAGTGGGGTTATAACTCACATATATGTTTCAAGCACTTGTGTCCATGAGTAAAAATCAAGTATGTAATGAGTACATAATATTGCATTCAAGAATCAAACAAGTATTAAAGCCAAAGCAGAGAATGCTTCCGAGTGATTAAATAATGTATCAGTATAATTTAATTAAAGAGTTCGAGTAAAACGAATGTGTAAAGTGTGCATGTATTCTCCCCCAAAAAGTATTTCAAAACAAGAAAAAGTAGGGGCCATTAACTCACCTCAGTATGCAGCAACGCAAAATATCACAATGGTCACAACTGGCATCAAGAGCAAAACACAACGGTATTAAGAGTACAGGCACAATGGTACCGGATCGGCACAACCTAATACGAATATGGTTATCTTAGAATACGTCTCGTAAAGTAAAAGAGTTTTCAAAAGACAAGCGTTTTAGTTTTCGTGGATTACTTGTATCAAAGTTTGTGAAAAGTTCAGTATCATTGCTCGTAAGAAAAGTCCAGTTTTAATATTTCGTGTGGTGGTAAGAAAGCATAGACTCAAAAAAATACTCACGCCAAAAAGAAATAGAACATCGACACAGTCGAGAAAAGTACGGACGAGAATTTGAGTCGATAAAGGAATGACAAAAGAAGTCAAGGAAAATAGCGACAAGGAAAACGTCAATAAAACAAGTCGATTAGTACGTTTCGGTATTTGCTCAATAATCCCGAATAGTTTGGAAATAATCAATAAAGTTTTGGAACGGTAATTTAAGTTTTAAAAGAAAACTCAAATTAGGATATCACATGGTAAAGGTTTTCATGTTAATAAGACTACAAGTTTCGATTATTGTCGGGTTTTATAAGATAAAAGGTCTTCGAAATCAAAGTATAAGTCTAGAGAGTTTCATAAATTTCGGCATGATGCGTCCGTTTATACAACTTTCCCAAGTCATCGTGACTTTAATGAAATCAATTTTCTCAAAACAATATCTCCCTAAAATTTATAGTTTAACACACTTATTCGTGTTTGTTAATCCAAACACGATACAATAATAGACTAACTAAATTATTTATTAGTTATTGGGTTTTACAACTCGTTATTAGTTCAATAAGTGTTAATTGAATATTTAGTTCCATTACGAGTCTAATATATTAAATCCGTCACCAGTACAATAAGTCCAAAATGTTCATTGTCCAATATGTGTTAAATTGTCTAATGATATAAACCAATATACGTCCAAGTATGTCAAGTGCCATTCTGTTTTATCCAATCCATTAAGTATTTATTTTGCCCAAATATAACCCGAATCAAATCCGTAGTCCCAATTATTAAGCCGAAATGTACCAACAACCACGAAATCAAAATAACCCAATACGTTAGTTAGCGATTTAATAAGCCACAATAATTATTCGTAAACTATTTTAAACCAAATAAGCTCAATCGAGTTTATTAAACATCAAATAACTTATTACCTTAAAAATATGCCAAAGCACACCAAGAATAAGCAATTCCACACCAACTCAAAGCACAGTGGGCCACGGCCCTAGACCAAACCAAGCATACACTAATGGCCTTCGGCCCAACATAAATCCAACACTAAACGCACTCTATCGTGATTGAGACCAATAATACCATCCTCCTGGGTTGCTGAAATCGTAACAAACACCCTCTCTGCGGCTTATAATAGCCGACAACCAATAAAACCAAACGCACCCCCTAGCGACTGAAAACAGCAGGCAAAAACAATAAACAAACTCACCCTAAACGGGTTCACTATTACCGCAAGACAAGCACACCCAAAATACTGATTATTTCAAAACCATCAACAACATATATGAAAAAAATAGATCTGAATCCAGGTTCACAACACAAAACGAGCCAAAACAATTAATTAAGCTAATCCAATGACCAAACAGAGACCAACTCGTGACCAAAACGGGTCACGACTCGGATTCCAAACCGGGTTTAACCCAACACGATTCATAAATCAAACCAAACACCATTATTTTATACGAGTTTTACCACACGAATGTAAAATCAAACACATTTTTAATCTAGTTTTAGATCCACGAAACTTGTGTAAAAAAGTTTATGTAATCGGTTCAAATCAAAAGAAAATAACAAGGGTTGGTATAGGTCTCGACATACCAAAAGAATGAGGGAACGAGAGATGGAGGTGGAGGTGGCGCTGTGGTAGTGACGGCGGCTGTGGTGGAACACGGACCAAACGCGAGCAAAAACCACCCGAATGACTCCAAGTACCTCGATCTATCCCGGTCTACTTGTCTTGACAGTGGCGGCGCGAGAATGATGGTGGTCGGAGTCTGGCCGGAGCATCAGTGCCGGCGTTGGAAAACTCATGGAGAGAGAAGTATGTAAAAGTGTGTGTGATATAATGTGAGGAAACCCTAATTTGGGCCCTTTTATAGTGCCAAAGAAACCCTAGGGGCCAAATCTACCGTAAATCAAAGTTCAGGGGTGGCGGTGTTAATTTGTTCCGGGGACCAAACTTGTAATTTGTGCAATCTTTTATGATTTTAAGGTGTGGGGCCCATTTGAGTTAGCAAACGATCGACTGGAAGCTCAATTTATACCGTTGTGTTCAAAATAATTTTTCCACGAAAAACGAGTATTTACATTATTATTTTCGAATAAATAGTATAAAAATCATCTTGAAATGTTTGTTGAGTTATGGTTGTGCTGGTACGCGTTGTGTGTCGGTTTTCATGTTTCAAGAGATACCTTCTCGTTTTCGATTCAAATAAGTTCGGAAAAGTCCAAAAGTGAAACTTAGGAGATAATAAATATAATTTAGTATTAAAAATCAATCTGGAAAATTACAGGTAGTTACAGTCTACCCTCCTTAACGCGAAATCCGTCTCGGATTTTAGTTTATGTTATCCGATAAATTGGTGTCTGGGAAGAGATGTTGGTACTCACAACAGATTTGGGTCTCACCAGGCTGTTTAAGGGTTTCTCTTTGTTTGTGGGAGAGTACCTAGGTTGTCTGCCATTGGTTTTCCCCTTGTTGTGATTTGGTGAGATACAATGATTTCTGAAGTAAGTTTAATAGGATAAGGGTTCTAATCTCAACATCACGATGTTTCGCAGACTTGTTAGTGCGGCTCCTCTAAATTTTCTTGGTCTTAATCCCATATATGGTTCCATATCTTAGTGACACAAAATTCTAACCTAATAGATGTAAAGTGGTTAAAATGACCTGATTATTGGTCCTCAAGATTTGTCCTGAAATTGTGTGTTTTCCTTCTTAGAGGAATGGATAAAAGTTTGTTTGAAAATTTTATTTGAGTGAGTGTCTATACGAATTTGACCCAAAATAGGCATTTAAATGTCCATTTGTTTTGAAGCTAATACTTATGTAAAGCGGTGTAGCTCCTAAAGATTTATAATTTAGTAAAATAGGTTTTGAAATGTGGTGTAAATGAAACAATTTCGCGAGGGCTAACGTTTAGTCGCTTTGCAAAAGTCCTGATAAAGTTTTACCAGAAGAGTTTTAACCCATCAATTTGAGCAATTTAGAAAATTATTATTACTACGAGTTTTATGATTTGATATAAACACATTTTGAAGGGAAGGTCCTTACGATAGGAATATCATAGAAGAAGGTGTAGTCGGGTATGTACGTCTACGTAAGTTTTAATTATTTAAGGACAGAGTTTAGTTGTCATGGCTGAGTGGGGTTCGATGCTTAATACTAGGCAGATTTCATAAACATAAGTATTCAATTTACTTTAACAGTACCAAGAGGTAGTAACATAATGCTTCCCAGGTGGGTGGATAGTTCACCGGGTGATTGCAAAATAGTTTATAAAACGGGTTGTACGACAGTTTATATAGTAATAGGAAGACAATTTATTATTTGCAATTAGTAGCAAAATTGTAGTTTAGTTTTGTGATTTAGTAGCAAGGCAGTTCATAGGGGAGTAAAATAGTTCGTAAGGTGTAGTAAGACTTGTAGGGTAATTGTAATATTGTTTACAAAATGCTAGTGAAACTGTTTGTTTTATAGAATGGTAGTAAGGTAATGAATCGGTTTATTAGAAATGATTCATAAAACAACTTATAGGACAGTTGGAAAACATTTCATTAAATAGTAGCAGGATCAAAATCTTGATTTCATGAAATAGCAGTAAAACATTTTGTAGTATGACCACAAAAGGGTCTGTAGAATAATCGAAAACAATTTGTATGCGACACAATTTATTGTCTTATAAGAGGGTAGCAAGGTAGACAACTGGTATTCTTGAGGGATACAGGCAGGATTAGGTGTCTGTCCCAAATATAGGGGTCCAGGTTGCTCCTTAAGGTCTTAAGGTTTCTGTTGGGCATAACATCCCTGCTGAATGGGGAGTTTGGCAAGTTCAAAGTACGACCCTGAAGGAGGGTGTTTACTGCTATTAGCAATCAGTTGGCGGCTGTCTCAGTAGTGTACTTAGTACTTAACGCGGAATGTACAACATTGATTGAGTGTAGGGTTTGTGGTGGAGGCGACTGTAACATAACCCGATAGTGATAAAGGAGTATTCCAGTTAAGAGAAAAAGTGTTGTGATGCCAGTGTGTTGTGTGTAGATGTGAATGTTCATGTTATGCAATGATTATGTACACACACATAAATTCTGAAACTTTTAGAAATCAAGTAGAAAATCAATCTGTACATAATTCTAGTATAACTACTCTCAGTATCGCAAAATTTACCTCTGAGTCGGACATAGGTGATCAGGCTATGTCCCACTGTCCCTGGTCGAATATAGGTGATCAGTCTATATTCCACCGAGGTTTAATAAATTTTGAAATACTCAGCTCAGTTACACCAGTAATATATGT
>CP139509.1:112004691-112017580 GCA_021014915.2 Artemisia tridentata subsp. tridentata | reverse complement strand
GATCGTTCTCCACAGGGAATAGTGTTCGTTAGGTATGAAAAACTACTCTAATAGGTCTAAGGGTGAGGGAAGATTCTTTTTATGTTTTTATAATTTTTTTATGAAAGCAAGTAAAATCTCGGGTTTGAAAGAGTGGGCGGAATTAGTTGCTAGTCAACTAACCCAAGTTACTACAAATGCAAATAAAATAAAATAACTGAAAATGAAAAGGTGTAAAACTTATGTGGAGAGAAATGTGTTTACTTAGATTTCCTTACTCCCTAACTATCTTTTACCGGTTGATTAGTGTGTATTAATTGCGTGGATGACGGGTGTATTCCTTAATACCAATCGTGGGGTGGCGTACGTACTTCCCCAACTCTACAAGCTCCTACTTCACTCCTATGTCGAGCCGGCTAGGAAGCTCCTAACATGGGATCACTAGAATTCGCTTGTGCATTAAATACAACCATAAAAACCTTAGTACGCATTGGTTCATGTGTCTTAAGACGTTCAAGCAAGTTACCGAATAGGAAGTTAGCCAGTTTTCTTAAGCCTAACATAGATGAACAATCATCCAATACAACTAATAACACACTAATAACCAATAATCAATAGCTAGGTTTCATTAGATCTAAGCAAACATAAAATAAATCTAGCCTAGCATGTTAAACAAAAGACAAGAACAAGATAGAATCAAACAACACATAGACATATTGAATGATTAATTGATAACTTATCTTCAATGTAACATGGAAGATCTCAAGGCAAAAAGCCTTGAGAAAGCTGCTAAAATCGTCTTAGGGTTTTCATACACAAAGTTCCCCAATAAGTTCCACACTAATGACAAAAAATTGCAAAACTATATATAGACTTTCAGATCTGACGGCGTCACGTTATGGAGTGTGACGCCGTCACCTCGCCGCTTTTAGGGTTCCCGGATGACCTTCTTGACGCCGTCCCTCTTTAGCTCTCCAAAATCCGTTCTGGCTTATCAAGGCTTGACGCCGTCAGACTTAGGGGTGACGCCGTCCCACTATAAATTAAGCCGTGACGACCTTGATCACATTAAAGCGTGACGCCGTCAGAATTCCATGCAAATTTCTCTGGCTTATCATGAGTAATTTTCTCATCCACCACTTTTGCCAAGCCATGACGCCGTCCAGAACAAATCCTGACGCCGTCAAAGGTAATTTCCAGCACAATTTTGAGACTTTGTCGTTTTCTTCACTTTTATGCTCCAAAAACGTCCAAAATGCCTCCTTTTCCAGATTTCTCCTCAAAAGTACCTAAAATGACAAAAGGAACGATTTAGGGCAATATTTGATCAAATAAATACGATTTAGGGCTTAAATGACCCCTTAAAAGCGGTACACTTTTCGCTTCATCACATACCTTAGTGGTCCTCAATACTCACTCTTCGATCAATGAGTCGTGTGTCTCATCCATCCTCATTTTTGAATCCTCCACCAATTATGCACCCTTTGATGATCAAAATCATGAGGAAGTAATGCATGATCAAAATGCGAGTGTGATAAAAACGGGAGCGAGCTCAAGTCAAAGTAGTTAGGGAGGGATTAGTATTACTATTAGGGTTTATCTATGATAAATTACATTAGAGATTAATACTCTTTATTCTCTTGCATGCTTGACATTTACTTAATCACCTTGCATGATTTTTTAATTACATGATTCTTGGATGATAACTTATTTTGTCCTTTGTGTTTGTATGCTTATGGATTATCTTAGAAAATTGCATGATAATCTTTACTTGCTAGGAGTAGCTTAATATTGGTTATATTTGGCAAATAAATCTTTAGTGGTTTGAGGCACTAACATTTTCTGCAAATAGTCCCCCTAGAAAACTCCCTTTAGCTGCCCAGAACTAGGCAGCACAGGAAAATTCGTGACTCCCAGGTCACGGTACTGTTAAATAGGCCACGGTACCGTTAAATTTAACGGCACCGTGTGGTATTTAGTGGTACCGTACCCTTTTTTGACGAATTTTCACTGTTTCCTCTAGAAACCTGCATCCCTAACCTCAGACCTGCAAATTTTGCAAACTTACATACACCTTAAGATTCCCTTACTACACCATAGGACACTACCATCACCTTTAATTCAAATTCTCCAACTCTTGCCTATATAAGGCCTCACCATTGCAAGCTTATCTTGCATCTCATCTTCAACCTCACACCACTCAATCACCATGTCTTCCACACAAGGATCAACAAACCACATTTCCAAGAAACCTAGAATAACCGTAAGACCACCATCTAAACCACTCTTTGTTGATCTTACAAAAGATGATGAAGTCACTACACCACCTTCCCAAGCCACTCCTCACTCACCATCCACCCCTAATGCTCAACTCTCACCCTTCACACCAACATTTCCATGCAACCCATCTTCTCACCAAACCATGCCATCACCATGGACTGCACTCTCTCACCCATCACTCCATTGGATTATGCCATGCCAACCCCATCACCCACAAACTCACCACCACCTCCTTCCCCAATCATGGGACAACCAATCCAACCTCATCCCCTTGATCTACATAGTGCTAATTGCCTATGTTGCCTCCACAACCGTAACCTCATCTTCTCCTTGAGAGATGAGATTCATTTCATGTTCTCCTTTGTGGAGCATCTCTTGACACCACCACCACCTCCAATCATGTCACCCTATCCACCTCCTACTAGCCCACATCACTAAACATGTTCATGTTTAGTTTTCAGCAATAAACCTTTAGGACCCTTTTGGAAATAAAGCTTGCCTCTTATTATTAAGGATTTATTTATGCTTCTTGTTATTTGTTTTTGTAGTTGTAGTCATACCTATGTATGACATTTCTTTTGATTAATGGATTGGCATGTTATGTGGTTGTTATTATTTTTTTTTTTTTTTGGCTACTTAGCCATTTTCTTGTTTGTGGTTGGATATTTGTCGTGATTGCTACATGTTAGATATTGTATATTTGTCATCTAACTTTGTTTTGTAGCAAGAATCTTTGCTCAATTCTTTGGTGTCCTCAAAACGAGGGGGAGTATACATCAAGGGGGAGCCTTAGTAACCTTTTTGCTTTGACAAAAAGGGGGAGAAATGGGATATAAACTCATTAAAAACTTGTTAAAATTAATTTTAACTTAAAATGAGTTTAGGTTTTGTCATCATCAAAAAGGGGGAGATTGTTGATGCAAATAATGTTCTAAAAACGTTATTTATATCTTTCGATAACTTCACGTTTTGAGGATGACAAAATGTGAAAACACGTTACGTTAAAATTAACGTAAACAAGTTTTTAGTCGAAAAATCCCATTTCTACAAAAATCACTCTAGGTATGCACAAACAAATTTATAACTTGACAAATGATCAAAGAAGTGAATTTGTGTTTAAAACTTCACATTTTTAATGTGACAAAAGATTTTTTCAAAAATATACTTTACAAGTTATTTTTGAATAATTAAGAAATGTTTTATTGAAAAAATAAGTTCAAATAACATAACAGCTATTTTTCCCCGCAAAATCAGCTCCAAACTTCCCCAAATAAACTTTCACCACTAAAGACAAAAAGAGGAGCGTTTTTTTCCGGCACGGTACCACTAAATTTAGTGGTACCGTGTGACATTTAGTGGTACCGTGTACCTATAACGGCTAGATTTTTTCTGCCTATAAATACCAACACTCTTCACAGTTTTTTGGCATCCTTTTTCACACAGAACTTTCTGAGTTTAATACTCTCACCGCATCTTTTCTTCTTGATCATTTAGTTTAGTTTTCTTTTGTTTAAAGAGTGATCCAATCATCCAACCAAGTGATCACCTTCATTCCTCTTCTAGTGCAAGAGAAGAACACAAGGTATCAAAGAAGATACAAAGTGTTGTAGTTGTAGTTAGAGCACTTGTAACACTTGTTAGATACTTGTTGTATCTTTGTATACATCAAGTTCATTTTTCTTTTGAGAGTTTGTGAGAGAAGATCATTGTGATCTTATAGAGATATTGAATATCTCTTGTAGCTTGTGAGCTAGTGTCTTGATCAAGTTGATCAAGGGTAGATTGAGTCAAGTGAGAGTTGATCATTGTGATCTTGTGAGATCTTGAAGATCTCTTGAAGCTTGTGAGCTAGTGTATTGATCAAGTGGATCAAGGGTAGATCGGGTAGATCGAGTCTAGTGTGTTGATTGTGTGAAGTAGAAAGGATCGGGTGGATCGTGGTAGATTGGTGCTAGCTAAGATTAGCACTCGACATTTAGCTTAGTGTCAGAAATTAGAATAAGCGACGTTGTACGGTTTTTCTCCGCCTGAAGGGAGGTTTGTTGACATAGTGCTTGAAACTCTCGAGTGTGGTACTCGGGGAGTGGAGTAGGGCGAAGAAGAGCTTCGTGACCGAACCACTATAAAGCTCTCTGTCCCAGTTTGTTCTTTCCATCTCTTTTCTTTACATTCATTGTTTATATTACATAGTGTAGTATAGTGTTCATATTGGTGTTGATTGATTACACATAAGATTCGAATCAAGGTTTTTGAAAAGTAAAGTTTTTAAGAAGATTTAAAAACCGGTAAAACTATTCAACCCCCCCCCCCCTTCTAGTTTTCCACATGTTGATTTCATGGAAAGCCATTTCATGCTAAAGTATCTATAGCAGATTTCATGCTTAGCGATTTCATATAGTAGCTATAATAGCATTGCTACTATTTTAATTATGCAAACAAAGCAAGAAAATTCATAATCTATTACCTTGTGCAACATCGTCATCATTTAATAGATCGTCTATTTAATATATTATAGCTTTTTTGGACTTTCTTCCTCAATCTCGAGTGTTTGGATAAGTAATTTAATTAAAAAAACATGACTACTCAAATTTTGGGTATTTTTCGGTACTATCCCGTTTTGGTACCGGTACCGTATTAGTGGTCCCGAAATTTTTTTTGCTCGATTCATGGTACCGGTCCCGTACCGTGCACCGGGAGTTGGTACCATTTCGGTACGGCTCCGGTTCGGTACCGGGATTCAGGTCTATATGCTCATCCCTACATGCAGCGAACCTTATGAAACCGGTGGCCATTCTAGTGAAAAATAGTTGTACAACATGCAGCTAACCCCAACAATCAAGTGCCAAGTAAGTGCAAAGCCCACTAATTTATTTTTTTAATCCCTCTAAGCCGACGGCTCGGCTCAGCGTGTGAAAAATGTCGGCTTGAGCCGTGGATCCATAGTGAACCAAAACCGCCCCACTCCCTCAAGCCGATCCCCCAAGAGTCGGTTTCGAAACAGTGTCGACTCCCCAAAATACTTCAATGAATGTTTTATAGTATAATTATTCTTGACCACACCTAACCATGGCTAAACCACAATTAGCCCTTCTCCTTAGTTACATTAATTAACATATTAAAAGTTAAAAAAACACGCACACAAACACTTATCCTTTACCCTTTATACACATAATCGGTATCCTAAAGTATAATTATTCTTGACCACACCTAACCATGGCTAAACCACAATTAGCCCTTCTCCTTAGTTACATTAATTAACATATTAAAAGTTAAAAAAAGGGTTAATACACAAATATGTTACTAAACTTTCCATAAAAGTTCGCCTAAGTTACTGAACTTTCATTTTGTTCACTTAGGTTACTGAACTTATAAACCATGACATTGGGGGTCACTGAACTTGTAAAAACATGACATTTATGTTACTTAACATATCAAAAAATATACGATTAAGTCACTCCTACCAACACTAATAAATGTTTTCTATAAGTTCAGTAACCTAAGTGAACAAAATGAAAGTTTAGTAACTTAGGCGAACTTTTTTGAAAAGTTTAGTAACATATTTGTGTATTAACCCTTAAAAAAACACGCACACAAACACTTATCCTTTACCCTTTATACACATAATCGGTATCCTAAAACACGAATCCTTAACCCTTCAGCCCCACACAGACACTCTTCGTTGTGTTCAAGTTATGCATCTGACATTTTTCTTTTCTTTGATGATGCCATTTTTAGATCAAAAGAAGTTTTATTTTGTTGACTAAAATTTGCAGGTTTATAGATGTGATATGTTTTCAGTTTTAGAGATAAAAATTATATAAATGATTTGACAACTTAATAAGCAGCCATAATTAACATTGGAATTTATAAAGGTAATGATTTTATTTTCAAGGATAATAATTGCAATAATATTTATATTTTTCTTTGTTAAGTAATTATATTTAATTTTAGGATGTATTTCGCGTTCATAAATATCTAAATTTATCTTGTAATTATAGAAAATTACAAACTGAATATCTTTGAATAATAAATTGTTAAAGTTAACTGAATTCTGGTTGGTTTGCTAATTTTTAATGGATTTATGTGTATATAATATAATGTTCATAAATTTCGGCATAACATCCTAATTTAAGCTCAATAGTTTAAATAATTAAAAAAAAAAAAAAAAAAAAAAAAAAAGTTAGAATGTATACACGTTAAAAAAAATAAAATGTATACACGTTTACTCAACCCATTATTAATGAGCATCAGAATCTATAAATTCAATTTTTAATATATTTAACTTGCATCACAACTGTACTGAGTTCATAATATTTACTTTTAAAAAATCATCTAAATGTTACATATACAAATGTGTTACAATACTAAAAGATTTTATGTAACGAATGGGATAAGTATACATAAAACTTCACTCAAACCAATAATAACAAAACACAGCATAATTTGAATATAAAATAATCCTCAATATAGTATTAATATATAAATTAAACATTTGGTTTGCACTCATCAACCGTGCCATCGACGTTAGAAACTGAGATTATCAACATAGTTTTGTATGCGATAAGAAAACGAAGACACAAAAGTTAGAAGGCTAATGAACGCTGAACACCCCCTTTGGGAGAGTATATATAGGCTCCGAATTAGGGTTTCATATTCGTATCCTAATGAATATCTACGTTAGGTAATTTAAATATAAAAAAAATACCGACGAAGACAACAACTGTCGTTTTTAAAACATTCTAGAACGTAAATCTTATATTTGGAAACATGATTCTGATGGGGCGAATTTATTTTGTATACTTTTTCGACACCAGAGTTTTAAAAATCACACCCGATTCCTTATAAGTTTTTTTCTTTGAAGTTTAGACACATCTATTTTTGGGGAGTTTTAATAATAACTCCAAATATTGGCCCAAATTTTTCTCAATTGACTAATGAAAAAGCTCAATTACAAAATCGAGCCTTCATTGGTTAATCGAATCCCTCAATTTGACAAAATTGAGTTTTTTTTTATTATATAAAAGATTTTAATATAACTTGACTTACATCTACGCTTGTGTCATTTAAAACTTTAGGTAAATAATATCTTTTGATAAGATAAATTATTTAAGTGATATGAATGATAATTTTTTTAGAAACAAACATATATAAAAATTAACAAAAACATGATTATATGAAGCGAAAAAAGGATTATGTCATTAGTTAACTAAAATCCCCACTATTGCGTGTGATTTCGTGAGTCCCATTACATTTAGGTGTCAATACTAATCTTAAAGCCTAAATACTTAAAATAAACGTTATACGTTACTTTAGTTTCCATTCATTAAAACCAAGGTTCTAAAAGCGAAGGCCTCGCAAAAACGTGAGGTTTGATCATGCCGCCACGTCACGCGTTATACCGCCTTATGCCACGTCTTTTTGTAAACTCGATATATATGAAATATAATATAAATGTATAAATATTTTTATATTTTGTGCCACCTTATGCCACGCTTTATAAACGCAAAAGCTTCTCTTTGGCCGCTAAGACGTGAAGCTTGGTCATGCCGCCACGCCACAACTCGCGCTATTTATAACTTTGATTAAAACAAAACCCTCAAAACAAATGGATCCTAAGTGTTGAATTAGTTATTGGTTGGATGTAGAATTAGATAAACGAAGTTGTAGTCAGTAAAAGGGTGGCTCAGGTTGAGGGTGCTCACCTAATCGACCTCGGTATTGGCAGTCAGTGCGGGAGTCCTTGGAGAGAGTTAGTGGGGGAATGGGTGATTTGAAATACCTTTTACCTGACATATTTATGAATCCAAACGGCAACGATACTAAGAAGTGAAATCTCGAAGATCACATGATTTTCTTGTTAAGAAGCTTTTTGGAATAAATATACAAGATACTAGTTTTGGTACATAATAAATAATTTTTGTTAGTTAATCTTGAACTTACTTGTTATGTTTGCTTATGTATTTTGGTGGAGCTTGTTAAGTTTTAAGTGTTGTTTTACGAAAAACGAAAGTTGAAATAAGCATAAAATTGATAGGGCTAAATTAAATTTTACTTAAGTCAGCCTGTTAAGAGCATCCACATTAATTAACTATCGATGACTTTTTTGTTGTCAAATCATCTTTTTCATTATCTTCTACCTATTATAACTAATTCTTCTCTAAAGCAAAAAAGTATTTGCATTTTTATAATTGTATGTTGTATGTTATTAATAATAAGTAAGTTGTGTGAGAGTATGTTTAACCTTTAGTCATTCGATGTAGAAAAGCTTTACCTCCGATAAAATTAAAAAAAATAAATAATAATAATAATAATAATAAAAATAAAAAAAGACCTTTTTGATAGTTTTTTTTAGGATAAAAAATAAATAAATAAATAAATAAAAAATGGAAAAAACATATTTTAACAAATTGTATAGTGATAAAGTGATTTTGCCAATATCAAACTATCTTTTGTTTAATAAATTTCCAAAAAGATAAATGAAAGACTCATTACTCTCCCACCGAATTTTGACTGTTTATATCATAACTCTCCCATCGAATCAACATGACTCTTTTTGTCCTCGACGATGCGACTGTTTATATCATAACTCTCCCACCGAATTTTGTATTGTTGTTCTAATCAGTAACCATTAGTAACCTAAGTCGAGAGACATGAATGTTGGGCATAAGTATTTAACTTTTCTAGAAGTTAGAAGAATAACAGATTTGGAGACACAACACAAATATTATTCTTAGCAAAGCACTAACCCACCATTAACAAATCGATAGTATCAAAGTCAAGAATAAAAATTAAGCAAATAAAAAAAATTACATTCCAATTCGTTACTTTTATAAGGAGATTCTTGCATTAATAAACTTCAGGGCTAATCAATTGTAAATGACACAAGATGTATATAATTTGACATTTTTTTTTCGTTAATTTTGATGTAGCAAACTCTAACTTTGATCGATTTAGTGTATCTATTTTGTAATCTCGTCAACTTAGTATACGATTTTAAAAGTTCAGGGTTTCAAAAGTCCAGAAATTATGTATTGAACGATTTTAAATTTCAATATATAATTTCTGAACTTTTGAAACCCTGAACTTTTAAAATCATACACTAAATTGACGAAATTACAAAATAGATATTTGACGACCAAGATTAGAGTTCGCCTCATCAAAACATCGAAATGAAAAAAGTGTTAAACTTAAATAGTTCTAAGTCTGGGTGTAATAAGGACCCCAGACGACCCTCGTTTTTCCTGTCGCCTCAGCTTTCTCTCTCTTAGACTATTTCAGTGACCTACTTGATGTAATAAGGTATTAACAATAAAATTAATTAGTTAAAAATCTAATCTATATTTAACTAAACTTGATGTTATCCAAACGAGGAAGGCTGCGAGCCGCCGCGTTGCGGCGGGCCGGCGATTATTCGTTCCTATGTGTACGTGATCTTTCTTAGTTTCCAGGCCAAGTCCAAACACTCCATAATGGTCCTCAAAGTCAGTAGCTACACTGAAGAGTTATGATAATCAGAAAGTAAAAATGGACTCAACAAAGAACACATCAAAACAGAAATACACAATATATCAATACCTCCAGTAATTGAACCTCAAACAAAGTCAAAATTAAGTATATATACTGACACATATCTGCAGCTACTTGTATATGTTAGTGCCATATAAGTGACTTTTTTATGGTTTGAATTTTTTATATGGACATTGAAAGGGATATTATAAATTTGAAGAAACAGAGACAATGGAGAATCCTGAAAACAATGACCAGGCTGACCAGCTGCATCCATGGATCAAAATGGGGCGTTTTTTGGACCTTGTCAAACCATTGTGCCTTTTCTATTATGCATTGCGTCTGCAAGCGACAGATTATGAAATATACTAATTACAAACATAACTACAGTCCGACATATCGACCATGCATTTTTCCACCTCTTAATAAAATTTCATTAGCATACAAAACATATTAGTATTACTACCTTAAAAAGTGAAGCTACCTTTGAGAGCTTTCTTATATTTACCCCTTTGCTGATCTCTAGCTTATTTCAACCATCTGAATAAGCATCCTTGCGGTTTCGATTATCGACACCTATATGTATACAGTTAATGATAGAATCAGTCTTCAAAAAAATAGCAAAAACAAATTAGCCACTACATGGACGACTTATGTCAAAGAAGAAAGTAAAGGACATAACCTCTTGCAAGACCATGAATACATTGCAGCCATATAATATGTCGTAAATAACTTCTCATAAAATCAAAACTGATTAATCACATCTACAACATGAAATTCAAGATTATAAGTTGTCTATCTAAAACTAAACATGGTCTCATTATCCCTTCTTCGGATAGCCGGGGTCCGACGTTGATTTTCGATTTCAATGTCAGCTCCAGGTTTTGGGTGTAAGTATATGATTCAATATAATAGATTAAGGTTTTGGGTATAAGCATATGATTCAATATAATAGATTAACCTCGTCATTAACTTAAATAGCCGGCTATTTTTCTACGTTGGATCAATATGGCACTAAAGTCAGCTAATGATTATAGATGACATGTGGCATGTGGGATTGTTTTAAGAGCTAAAAATGAACTAAATAAAGTACTCACCCGGTGAAAATAAAATTGCCAAATGAAAAGCCCGATGAGATAATTAGATCCCAAGTTTACAACTGCACCATTTTTTTCCTGCCAGTCCCTCTTAAAAGCCACTGCAAATTGAAGTAAAAATGGGTATATTACGAAAAACAAATAGAAAGATTACTCGTTATATAAAATAAATAGATTTTTTTTGTAGAATCAAAATTAGTACAAACTATTGACAACCTAACCTACTTTGTATGAGTGTGCATAACTTATCCTTTTTTGCCTACAGCATGCACAGAATGAGAGCGTTACCTTTTGTATTACGTGATCTGCATCTTTCAAAGTTTGGCGAAGAAGCACACTTTGTGTCATACACTGTGAAGGGAAAAAATAAACAACATCTATTAACATTTTAACCAAAGAGTTAAATAGTACGGAGTAGTTTTTTCCCAACTAAATCCCCCCCTTTTTTATCCGCCCTTTGCCCTTATAATAGTGTTACGTCCAGTTATATCCCCAAAAACGAATACCATAACCAAGCAAATCGCCATACTCATTTTTCCATTTTTCGGTCACTCTTTTGGGGGAAAACTAATACGGCCCAATCTTGGTTGAGTGCCCCCAACTTGCCGTTTGTCGTAACCTTGTCGTATAAACCTGCAAAATTAGTTTTCCCAAAGATGTTAAAAAGGGGAAAATAGGAAGAAAAAAACAAATATTAAAAAGACAAAAAAAAAGCCCCGGTTAACCTATGGGAAGGTTTACACTTGATAAAGTTACCCTCCAATCAAAAAAAATTGGTGCTTCCTGTGACTAATTGTGCCCTCTGCGAGAAACTTTAAAATGGTTACTTTTTGTTGAAAGATGACCAACAGTGATAAACTAAAAAAAAATTTGTTATTACCTTCGGGATAACTCGGAAACCTTTCCCATTTCAAATCTTGGTCTTTCCAAAAACCGCAAAATGAATGATTCACTACCCCCAAAAACTCCCCGTTTTCAATGTCGCTCCAGGTTTTGGGGGGAAAAGCATATAATTCAATAAAATTTAGATTAACCTCATCATTACTAAAATAGCGGCTATTTTTCTACTTGGACCCAAATTATGGACTAAAGTCAGCTAATGATTATAGATGACATGGGGGCATGTGGGATTGTTTTAAGAGCTAAAAATTTAAACTAAATAAGTTTTTTTACCCGGTGAAAAAAAAAATTGCCCAAAAGAAAAGCCTGATGAGATTTAAAAAAGGGTCCCAAGTTTACAACTGCACCATTTTTTTCCTGCAAATCCCCCTTAAAAGCCATGCAAATTGGGAAAATTTAAAAATTGGGGGATATTAAAGGGAAAAAAAAAAAGAAAGATTACTCGTTATTTAAAAAAAATTGAATTTTTTTTTGTAGAATCAAAATTTGTAAAACTATTGACAACCTAACCTACTTTGTATGAGTGTGATAACTTATCCCTTTTTTTTCCCACAGCAAGCCCAGAATGAGAGCATTCCTTTTGTTTTACGTGATCTGCATCTTTCAAAAATTTGGCGAAGCACCTTTGTGTCTACACTGTGAATTGGGGAAAAAATAAACAACATTATTAAAATTTTAAACCCAAAAAGTTTTAAAAAGTAAGGAGTAGCTTTTTGCAAGTAAATTTTAACCTTTTTTATCCGACCGGGCCCCTTTTAAAGTGTTACGTCCAGTTATATCTCGAAAAAAGGGAAAACCATAACCAAGCAAAAACGCCTACTCAGTTTCCATTCTTCGGTCAAATCTTTTTGGGGAAACTTAAACGCGCCCCACCCTCTTGGTTGGGGTGCACCCAACTCTGCCATTTGTGTATTTCCCCTCGTGTTAAAAAAAATTTTATAATTTCCAGGGGGTTTTTAAGGGGGTTAAATTTTTCTCCAAAAAACAATGGGGCTTTTTTGGGGGGGTTAAACTTGGGACCCATTTAAGCAAAAAACCCCAAAAAAAAAAAAGAAACAAAAAAAAAAAATTTTTTGGCGGGTCTTTTTTCAGGGTTTTGGCTTGGCATTTAATTGAAAAATGGATAA
>CP139509.1:111833614-112004591 GCA_021014915.2 Artemisia tridentata subsp. tridentata | reverse complement strand
TTGATGTTTATAATGTCCTATTGTTTTCTGGAAGTTTTGGTGTTATGTCATGTTATAGAAGCCGTTTTCCGGAAAATGGGTCAAAAGTGCACAAAAGGGTTATGCAGAAAAAGGGGTGTTTGGGACAAGGTCTATTTTAACCTGTTTTGGGTCAAACGGGTTAAGAATTTTGGGAAACAATGTATATGGTATATTTTAGTTCAATGTGTATTAAATGTGTTTATATATATGTCTAAAGTGTCGACTTTTTATGTTTAAAGGCGTACGGGTCATTTTGAGAAAGTTGTGCATAAAAGGGGTTATAGTGCACTTTAGGGGTCCATAGTGCACCGAAGGTGTTATAGTGCACTTTAGGGGTCCTTAGTGCACTGAAGGTGTTATAGTGCACTTTAGGGGTCCTTAGTGCACCAAAGGTGTTATAGTGCACTTTAGGGGTCCATAGTGCACTTTAGGGGTCCTTAGTACACAGGACAAGTCATAGTGCACTTTAGGGTGCCACCCGTCGTTTCAAAAGTACTTGAGTCTAGATTCATTTAAAAATGGTTTCAAGGTCTATATGTCTAAGGACTTTTGTCAATGGTCAAAAGAGTTTTGGAATGAAGGTCAAAGTTGGGTCGTTTCCGCGTAAAAGTCAGAGTTTTTGGTCAAAGCATTCACGGGGTGTAACATTTCATGTCAAGTGATCTAACCAATGTCTCATGGGTTTTTAGGTAAGTAGGTAATCGAATTTAGGTATTGATTTTTTGGTTTGGTGTTGGTGCATTTTAACTTGAATGAGGGTTGTTATGTTTTGTTTCTTGATTTCCGTTTGGGTTTGAAGTTTTTGGTCAACATTACATGGTTGAAATTGCGTTATCTAATTTAATTGGGAGTGGTTGTGTTAGCTTTTCGAATATCGTTAGGGGATTTATGATTCGTACATCTAATGAAATATGGTCACGCGTTTTGCGTTGTATTTTCAGGATTACTTTTTATTTCAGTTATGCAGCAGCCACTATGTTACATCTATATTTTTCTCTTTGTTTTGGGGTTTTGATGAGTGACATTTGTAATGTTTAAATTGTACCCTTTTGTTGCCCGTTGCTAGTAACGGGTCGCTCAAAACTATTTTAGGTTATTTTTGAGGTTTGCAGATTGGGTGATAAAAAGTAGTTACGGATGATGGTGAGTGTGGTTATAGCTGTTGAATTCATGTATATTATTATTTACAAAAGGGGTCGAATTGTTTTTATAGCTAGATTTGTTTTTTCAAGTTGACGTTGATGTTGTTATTTTGGAAAGTATATGCAGTGGCCATCCAGAATTTTGTTGCAGAAAGAATGACCGCATCACAGGTGCATATTATTTTTGTTTATGCATGTACTTTAGCTATAGAATTCGTTAGCATTGTGTGTTTGCTATAGTATCTTATTTCAATCATAAATAGAATTGTTACAGTCATTAATACAATAATACATTGTTTTATTTTCTGTATAGGTTATACAAGAAATGTATCCAACGTATATTGGTGTTCGCTAAGGGGGTGGTAGAAATCGATATAATGGTTATACGTAATATTTGGGAGTGGATTTCATTTCCAAATACTCGGGATTGCTTGGCTTAATTATACAGATTTGTTGAGGTATGTTGTTTATTAATTTCAAGTTAAACTGTGTTTTTGGATTGCATCTAAGATTGATGTCTTAGGTAGGGTTCCTGGCTCAAAATTTGTTGGTTAGCATGTAACAGAAAAAAATTGGGTTGTAAATACTGGACTGCGTTGATAGTTAAGGTGTAATAATTCGCACGATCTCTAATACTTGGAGACTATGAGAGCACTCCCAACGGGAGCGTTAAACTTGCGTTAAGGTGCCAAAATGGTGCGTTAAACCCACGTTAACCGTTGAGAGGTAGCTGCATTAACGCAGCGTTAAGGGGCGGCGTTAAACCCTTAACGCTGCGTTAAGGGTACATTGTGTAAAAAAAATTCACTTACCCCCCCCCCCTTAAGGATGATAGTACTTTGGAGTATTAACTGAGAGTGATGGTTTGTTTGTGAAGGAGATTTGTGTTGATCATATATCTGTGGAGACGGAAATGAGTAAATGGTTTTTGTGTCAAAAGTTTAGATGGAGGCGCAGGTTTTGTGTCAAAAGTTTAGGGTTGGATGAGGTTAAAGTTATTTATATCCTACAATTGGGCCATGATACTATTTAGGGTATATAATTTGTGTTTGGGCCATGATACTTAACGATCATTCTTAATTAACATTGGGCCGAAATATTTGACACACCCTTATTCAGCTACAAGATTTTTAAAATTTGTAATTTTTTTTATTAAGTACGTAATGTAGTATGTTTTTAATGAATGTTAAGTTTTTAATAAATGAAGTATTATTATAAGTTTAGGGGTTGAGTTTGAAAATATTTGATATAAAGGTGAGTTAAGGTGTGTTAAAGGTGAGTTATGGTTGGGTGTGTTAAAGATGAGTTAAAGGTGAGTGTGTTAAAGCTGACGTGGCAGTGTGTTAAAATTTAAAGTTGAGTTATTGTTGGGAGTGCTCTGATAGTGACAAGAAAAAAACAATTGTGCGACTTGGCAACATGTTTAGCATGCAGTTCAAAAGGGAACGGTTCCCAATCGAAGTCTGTAACACGACGACCATCAATAAGAGCCAGGGGCAGTCTCTTAGCACAATTGGAATCTACTTGCCCAAACTGATACTTGTGCAAGGCCAGCTATATGTCGCCTTATCTAAAGTGACAACGCCACATGTGTTAAAAATACTTATTAACCGAAAAGATGAATGTGTGTTTGTGATACTATTAACAATCAGATCAAAGAAGGTATGTAGCTGATAACTTGCCTCAGTATTGCTTTAGGAATGTTTAAGTGTTTCGCCAGGTTTATGTATTTTTTTATTGCATCATCCGTGTCAGGCTTATTGGATTGGTAAATTGTGTTCTACTGTTTCTGGTCTGTATTAGGCGTGGTAAATGGTGGTTGTTTAAACTGAGATTTTATTAGTTTTGTGTTTGTTTCAGGAGCGAGGGAATTCCTCCGTCTCAAAGGTTTTTGAAATAAAAGGTGTTGATATGCGACAGTGGTCTGCTGCTGATGCTGTCAAAGACCATGTTGATTGTGGTTTGATGAGAACTAGGCTATCTTCATAAAAAGGGAACAAGTTTCAGAAAAATCTAAAAGAGGTGATAATGATGACACCGGTGTTAGATGTATTTGGATAGTGGTAATAAAAAGGAAACTATTATTCTTTTATAGCTGTTCGGATTAAGATTATGAGAAAGCTAATGTCATTGATAAAATGGATTTGCTATAAAAAAGATGTGTTGACGCAAATAATATCTAAAAACGTTATTTATATTTTTCGATACCTCTACGTTTTGATGATAACCAAATATTAAAACACTTTACGTCAAAATTAACGTAAACAAGTCTTTAGTCGAAATATCCCGTTTCTACGTAAATCACTCTAGGTAATTTACAACTTGACAAATGATCAAAGAAGTGAATTTGTGTTTCAAACTTCACATTTTTAATGTGACAAAACATTTGTTCAAAAATACACATTAAAAATTATTTTTGAATTATAAAGAAATGTTTTAATTGGAAAAATAAGTTTAAAAATTATAACAGCTATTTTCCCCCCAAATCAGCTCCTAACTTCCCCAAATAAACTTTCACCACTAAAAACAAAAACAGGAGCGTTTTTCTCTGGCACGGTACCACTAAATTTAGTGGTACCGTCGGGTATTTAGTGGTGTCGTCCCCTTGTAACGGACAAATTTTCTTTACCTATAAATACCAGTCCACTTCATAGTTTTTGGGCATCCTTTTTCACACAAAACTTTCTGAGTTTAATCCCCTATTCACACTTACATTTCCTTGATCATTTAGATAGTTTTCTTTTGTTTAAGAGTGATTCTTTCATCCAACCAAAGATCACCTTCATTCCTCTATTAGTCCAAGAGAAGAACACAAAGTATCAAGAAGATACAAGGTGTTAGAGTCATTGTGTAGTGCACTTGCATTACTTGTAGTTTACTTATTGTATCTTGTCATACATCAAGTTGTCATTGTGTTGTTTAGTTATCTTGTGTGGATCATTGTGACCGTGTAGAGATCGTCTGGATCTTGTGTTCATTGTGTAGAGAGTGTCTATATCAAGTGTATCTAAAGTAGCGTGTGTGGATTGTGTGGATCGTGTGATTAGTAAGGATCGTGTGGATCGTGAGTGAGATTGGTACTAGCTAGATTAGTACTCGACATTTAACTTAGTGTCGAAAACTGTGATAAGCGACGTTGTACGGTTTTCTCCGCCTGAAGGGAGCTTGTTGACATAGTGCTTAGAACTCTCGAGTTGGATACTCAGGGAGTGGAGTAGGGCGAAGAAGAGCTTCGTTGCCGAACCACTATAAATATCATTGTCTCGATTTGATCTTTCCATCTCTACTCTTTATATTTATTGTTTAGACTTGATAGTATAGATCAGCGTTCATATTGGTGTCGGTTGATTTCACAAATAATCGAATCAAAGTTCTTCACAAGTAAACTTTTATAACTAACGAAAAACCGGTAAAACTATTCAACCCCCCCTTCTAGTTTTCCACAATTGGTATCAGAGCTAGGTTAGGCAAGATTTTAAAATAAATTGTATTTTAAAACTTGAATCGATCAATGGATTTCGACAAATATCAAGAAGGGCAATCTATGCAAAGACCACTGATTCCTCCCAAACTAGTTATCTTTTATTTCACTATCACACAAGTCAACCACTTGTGAATGGTCAACCGTAATAAATGATAAAATATAAACAGTCTCAAAACGAATGCTCGTGTGTAGTGTGAAACCAGGCAAGTGATCACCCGGATCGTTTCCCAACGAGATGTGAATGGAAAACTGTGAAAAGCTAGGATTAGAGTGACTGATGATTTAGATTGCTTTTGATTTTGCTTTAAACAATTCTAAATAACAAATTAAAACAGATATGCACAATAATATTAAACGCGAATAAATAAACTGAAACGCGTAACGGAAAAGCTAAAAAGGACTAAAAAGTGAAATTTATAAAATTTATGAAATTTAAAACCTAAAAATGTAAAATTACTTAAAACTTATTTAAAAACTTAAATTATAATTTTTTATACTTTTTATTTAATTATATTTAATTATTTATTATTTAATTACTTATTAAACTATTTAAATTTATAAAAAATACTAAATGAACAAAGAAAATTCTAAAACTTTTTCTAAAAATATTATAAGATGAAAAGAAACTAAGAAAATTATAAAAATGAAAATTACTTAATTAAAATTTAAAAAGATAAATTCTATTAAATAGAAGCTATCACTTTATTTCTATTTTTGGTTTTTCTTAAGGTTTAAAAATATAGTTATATTTTTCCTAGATTAAAAATGACAAAAGAAAATTATGAAAATTAGATTTATATTTTTCTGATTAATATTTTATTTTTTATGATTTAATTACTATTATAAACTACTTAAAATGATTAAAAATATTAAAACTATTAATAAAAATCTGAAACTTTTTTCTAAATTACTTTATGATATTATAAAGCTAAGAAAAATAAAAAGGTGTTGACAGCTTTTATGGATAAGCTGTTAATAAGCTAACAATTTATATAAGCTAAAAATTGAAAAACAAAAGAAGGGTTAAATAGAAATGGGTTACTAATACTAACGGAACTGGTGCCCCAGAGCAGTTGGAAGGGGGTTTTGTTGTGTGTGTGTTGGGTTGCTGAGGTCCCAGGTTCGATTCCACAAACCCCACTTTTTGCTAACTATTTTTTTTTTGAGATTTTCTTTTTGAGATTTACTAATAAGCTAATAATAATAACTTTTTACACTGGACTTATTTTTGGAACTTAAGAAATAAGCTGGAAAAACAGCTTGAGCTTAGGCAGTTGGCTTAAAGCTTTTTATAAGAACTAGGAAACTTCGAATGAGCTATAAGCTTCGAGATAAGCTATGAGCTTATCGAAAAGGCTTCTAGGAACTGTTTATACAACTAAATAACTTATAGGGACTAGAAAATTGCAGGCTTGAGAGCTGAAAAGCTCAGAATAAGCTTAAAGCTTATCTGAGTCTGCTAGGGGTGGTGCCCTGCACCAGGGCTAACTTGCCACTTCGAGGGCTAGTTTCGAGGCCTAAGAGAGTTCTAAAAATCGAAATAAAAATTCCCTAGTGAGACAAGCTGGTGGAGTTTATGAATCCACAAGAACTAATTTAAACGGGCTTATGAGCTATAAATGAAAAATCTTTAAAGTTTACAAAAAGTCACAAAATCTGCTAATGCAGACTGTTTGAACTGGTATGGGATTTCTTTGTGCACATGACTTGTACAGGGTTCTGGGGTTCTAGGGACTGACTAAGTGGATTAAATGGACTACAAAAATGCCAAAGGCAAGGTCCAAATAAGCTTAAAGCTCTGGAGAGCTTATTTGACCTTTCTAGGAACTGTTATGATCACAGTGGGTTCAAAAGTACTATATCTAGTTCTATTGCTGATTAGAGTTTCAAAATAGCTTCTTAGGGCTTAGAAAAGCTTGTGCAAATGTGACCAAATGGTCAATCAACAGTAAACTAAGGTTTTGGCTTGTGACAGTTACTAAACCAAACAACCCTTTAGGGCCTGCTGTTTGGATTTTCTAACTGAACTGGTTCTATTAAGCTTCGAATTGACTTCTAATGGAACAAACAAGTCACTTAAGCTATAAAAATAACTTGTGAATGAAAATGAAGTGATTATAATTAAGCTAGCTTATTCTATATGTTTTTGGCTTTTATGAGTTATATATAGTGAAAATGAAGAACAAGTCTGAAATAAACTAAGAAACTGAATTACTAGTGATTATGAACTACTGATAAGGAATAAATGATAATGATAAGCTATTTAACAAGCTAGAAATAGTAATATGGAAAATCAAGAAAAAGCTTACAATCGAACTGGGCAATAAGACAAAGAACTAGGGACCAAGAACAACCTATAGGCTTCCCATGAAACCACTAAACCATAAGCTTCCAAAATTTCAGCTTATTAACATCCAGAGTGTAATACCTGAAATTTCTATAACATGTAAAATGACCAAATTGCCCCTGGGAATTTAAAACCTAAATAAAACATATGTAAAGCACAAAATAAATTCCAAACTTCTAGCAATGAACAAGTTATGATCCCAAATAATTTTAACAACACCATTTAACATTTATGCAAGCCACAAAATTACCAAATTGCCTTGGGCGCCAAATAGAATTTAAATTCAAGAGTTATGAACTAATAAAAGGAAATTAAAGGAGATTTAAGGGCAATTAAAGGAGAAAATTAAAGCCATTAATTTTCCTATCATGAAATCCCGAAATTTTGGTCATTAAACCTCCCCTTTGACCGGTCCTTCTTTTTAAAATTCAATCACCACATTTTATTCCAAAAACCCTAATTTACCGATTGGAAAAAAAAACACACCAAAAATCCCTTGAGCCTCCATACGATTTCCACAAACCCTCTAAGCATTTTTCTGTGATCAATATACTTCTAAGGAGTCCTGGAAAAATAATTTTGAAGGTGTTCTTTGGCCGATCCTATTGTGGTGAATTTTCTCCCATAGCGACATACAAAAGAGGTATAATTCGTTTTAATTCACTCGATCACCACAAATCTTGTTTCTCATTTTTCTAACACTCTTCCTAATGTGTACAACCTAGGAAAAATAGTGGTGAAGCCTTGTTTGGTCGATCTCTATTTTTGGGGAGTTATTTTCCTTCGTGCGCTAGTAAACAAGGTAATTCATAAACTAATTCTGCGACACCTTTAAAATTCGTTGGCCATTTTTCTTATGATCTTTATGTCGAATACAACCTGGGAAAAATGATAAAAACAGCCCATGCATCATAGATAAATCGTATGGAAAATAATATGTTATAAACCCTAGAATCGAATTAAATATCAAAATGTATGCATGCGAATTTTCTGGATCATGTTATTATTTTTCATGGCATCTATGATCATCATATAACACTAGAAAAATGTTACTTTGAATTGTGGAGACCTAAAAGTATTATTGTGGAAATTTCTTTGAATCGGCTAAATGGAAATAAAAGCGAAATTATGGAAAACCCTAAAAATAATTCGACCTAGGTGTTTTATGATTAAATCTGGAAAATTGATGTGTTTAAATGATGTGGTAATGATGATGTAATGATTAGTGAAATTAGGGTTTTGATGTTGTTAATTATATGTGTATCGATTTGAAGAAATAATAAAAGGGTGTATTTTGTAATTCTAAAAACTCAAGGGATAATTTTTGTAAGTTATTTGAACATGGTAGAATTCGTATAAAATGTTAAATGAGGGGTCCTTATGTAAATTTTGCATTTAAAAGGTTAAATGGGTAATTATAGATAATTATTAATTCGGTTTGCAATTAATTAAACTTGAGGGACTAAAAATGTAAATACTGGAAACTTGAGGTCATTTTGAGTAAATTATAATGTTAAGATGATTCGGTGTAAGTTTGGATAATTATGGGGGCTAATATGTAATTATTTGGAATTTACAAATTAATATATAAGTTTTATAATTATAGGGACTAAATGTGTAATTATGGGAAACTAAAGGGCTAAACCGTATCATACATGAAATTTAAGGGTATATTCTGTAATTAAATTAATATAAGGGCTAGTGGCGTAATTAAGAATAATATATGGATTAAATTGCAAGTTATATAACTTTAAGGTTTATTTTGTAACTTTTATAAATAAAGGGTTTAAAGTGTAAAATATGAAACTTAATGGGCCAAAGAGATAATTCTGAATAAGTGGGGTATTTAAATAAGTAACTTATGATATTTTCATTCTAGACCTTTAATTTGATATATTTACAATTAAAACCCTAAACTTTGTAAACTTGTCATATTTAACCCTAAACTTTTATAACCTGCTAAAACCAACCCTAATTCCATAATGAGACTAAATTAATGACTTAACTAAATCATAATGTTTAAATCTTACTCATTATAGAAATCTACTAATTTTGGAAACTTACTAAATAAGGAAACTTTCTAAAAATAGAAACCTGCTAAAAATAGAAAGTTACTTAATATGGATCTTTAGTAATCATGTCTTTACTCCTCTAGGTGTGAAGAGGGAGTAGTCTTGTGCTCTTGATCATCTTATCCCGTATTTTCCTTTGTCAGCATAAGGTACAGATATTCTGCCCTTCTTTAGTAAGGTGCCTTCGTCTCATTTCTGATTTCTGATTCACTGCCATGTTCTTTGCTTCTGTGAACCTTTCTGGTTTCTTTCATGATATTATGAACCTTTGACATGACACTTCTGTTATGAACCTTTCTGATATTAAACCTTTCTGATACATGACCTTTCTGTTATGAACCTTTCTGATATTAAACATTTCTGCTATATGACCTTTCTGACATGGAACCTTTATGGTATGAACCTCTGATATGAACCTCTGATATGAACCTCTGATATGAACCTCTGATTATGAACTCTGATATTCTGAAATGGAAATTGACTTATGAAACTAAATTAAGTACTGGATACATGATACTTGACCCTGACCCACAGTTTGATACTACGAGCCACTCACTAGGCATGAGGGTTTCATGTCCATGTCAGTCGATGCACCGATGGCATGACTCTAGGGCAGGAGAGTGATGACCTGTCCCGTCCCTTTTCTGTATTTTAATTGGTGTGTTGGGAGTTATGGCCACCAAGGGCGTATGGATGCATCCTAGATTTGTTTCTGTATTATGTTCATGTTATGATATGTTACGATATACATGGTGACTGATGGTGTGTGCGATACACGTCTTTCACAACTTTGGGAGCTGATCACTCCATATTTCTGATTTCTGGGATTAGTGAGAGGAACATCTCTTTGCATGGCGGTATGATTATGATTTCATGTTCATGTTTCTGGGCTCGTAGAGGATAACTGTTTTCCATGCACCTTATAGACTTATGACCTTTACCTTTCATTACTGACACCCTATGACATGATACTGGACTTATCTCTGTACTGGGCTTGGTATGTTTGGGCTTGATGGGATCTTTTGATTACTTCACCATTACTCATGATACTATCCATACTTTCTGATATCTCTGTATAACTCTCATATTTCTTCTCATCTATTATTACATCATGTACGATTCCTCCCATCTTCCTATTTCTTTATTATTGTTTGTTACCGTTATATCTGTTCACTGAGCTCGTGTAGCTCAGCCGCGTTTCTTTTCCTGCGGCAGGTTTAGTTGGAAGCTGGGAGTTGGGTGAAAAGTGTTGACTTTAGAAGACTTCATTAGCTTTTGGAAGATGACTAGAAGAACCTTATATTAGACATAGAAATTTTGTAATGTAAAGCTTGTAGTTCTGATTTCAGTTGTAAACCTTGGATTTTCATTGTATTATTTATGTCAAATGTTTGTGTTTATTCTGATAAGAATCCGTATATGTGACACCTTTGCCCTTGTCGGGTTGGGGTGTTACAATTATGGTATCAGAGAACAGGCTGACGACTTGTAATACATTTACCCTGTCCTGTGCGTTTAGGACCATTAAGTTTCCACTGTAGGCGCTCATAAGATAACCGTTGAGGAATTGCTTTAGGATCTTCCCATAGGAACCTAAGTATTACCGGTGAGGAATGGGTAGACTAGGACATCTATGTAAGTAGCATTGCTTCCGCATCACTCTGATTCGTGCCTTGCTTTTGGTTAAAGCTTGTTGAGATCACTTATGGAGATTGAAAGCTTATGCCTTGCATCACCTAAGTTTTGAAACCTAATTAAATCTTGAAGCCATTGAAAATTTCATAGTAATTGCCTGGCACTATTTGATCCTTACCTTCAGATTCCGACTCTGACCTCTGATCTTTTGTCAATCATTTCAATGCCTCTTGGGCATTTTAAGAATCTCCATGGCGAATAGTTTGGCGTTTCCTCTTGACTATGGCATTCGATTTTGTTGACCTTGAGATTTTAGAAGTACTAGGTGGATTAAGATAAGATGTTTAGTTCACAACTTGAGATAAAGTATGATCATCATGATGGTATACTCATATGAGGCTGGTATTATGACGGTTCGCGAACGTGATAATACCTACGTCATATGACGTACCCTCATTGTGATCATAGGATATTTCAAGGAGTGTCTTTGAAACCTTAGAAATTCTGACATTTGGCTGAGATCATCTGTGTTTAGTAAGATGTTAAGTTCAATCTACCTATGCGTTTAATCTGCTTTCACCGTTATGCGTATACTCTGCCTCTATTCATTAGATATCTGAATAAGTTGGAATTCTCGATTTGCATTCTGTTGACATCAGTTATCAATCGTTAAACCTTTGAAGAACTCTCTACTGTGGATACGGTTAATTTGATCCGAAATTATTTGATCCGAAGATCCTTTCTGAAAGAACCTCCCCGGCACGAAAACGTTGGTGACGATCTTTTGCGATTTGCTACGACTTCGTTTAGCTTTGCGACTTCAAATTTTGAGGACGAAATTTTTCTGTTAGTGGGGAAGAAGTTGTAATACCTGAAATTTCTATAACATGTAAAATGACCAAATTGCCCCTGGGAATTTAAAACCTAAATAAAACATATGTAAAGCACAAAATAAATTCCAAACTTCTAGCAATGAACAAGTTATGATCCCAAATAATTTTAACAACACCATTTAACATTTATGCAAGCCACAAAATTACCAAATTGCCTTGGGCGCCAAATAGAATTTAAATTCAAGAGTTATGAACTAATAAAAGGAAATTAAAGGAGATTTAAGGGCAATTAAAGGAGAAAATTAAAGACATTAATTTTCCTATCATGAAATCCCGAAATTTTGGTCATTAAACCTCCCCTTTGACCGGTCCTTCTTTTTAAAATTCAATCACCACATTTTATTCCAAAAACCCTAATTTACCGATTGGAAAAAAAAAACACACCAAAAATCCCTTGAGCCTCCATACGATTTCCACAAACCCTCTAAGCATTTTTTTGTGATCAATATACTTCTAAGGAGTCCTGGAAAAATAATTTTGAAGGTGTTCTTTGGCCGATCCTATTGTGGTGAATTTTCTCCCATAGCGACATACAAAAGAGGTATAATTCGTTTTAATTCACTCGATCACCACAAATCTTGTTTCTCATTTTTCTAACACTCTTCCTAATGTGTACAACCTAGGAAAAATAGTGGTGAAGCCTTGTTTGGTCGATCTCTATTTTTGGGGAGTTATTTTCCTTCGTGCGCTAGTAAACAAGGTAATTCATAAACTAATTCTGCGACACCTCTAAAATTCGTTGGCCATTTTTCTTATGATCTTTATGTCGAATAAAACCTGGGAAAAATGATAAAAACAGCCCATGCATCATAGATAAATCGTATGGAAAATAATATGTTATAAACCCTAGAATCGAATTAAATATCAAAATGTATGCATGCGAATTTTCTGGATCATGTTATTATTTTTCATGGCATCTATGATCATCATATAACACTAGAAAAATGTTACTTTGAATTGTGGAGACCTAAAAGTATTATTGTGGAAATTTCTTTGAATCGGCTAAATAGAAATAAAAGCGAAATTATGGAAAACCCTAAAAATAATTCGACCTAGGTGTTTTATGATTAAATCTGGAAAATTGATGTGTTTAAATGATGTGGTAATGATGATGTAATGATTAGTGAAATTAGGGTTTTGATGTTGTTAATTATATGTGTATCGATTTGAAGAAATAATAAAAGGGTGTATTTTGTAATTCTAAAAACTCAAGGGATAATTTTTTTAAGTTATTTGAACATGGTAGAATTCATATAAAATGTTAAATGAGGGGTCCTTATGTAAATTTTGCATTTAAAAGGTTAAATGGGTAATTATAGATAATTATTAATTCGGTTTGCAATTAATTAAACTTGAGGGACTAAAAATGTAAATACTGGAAACTTGAGGTCATTTTGAGTAAATTATAATGTTAAGATGATTCGGTGTAAGTTTGGATAATTATGGGGGCTAATATGTAATTATTTGGAATTTACAAATTAATATATAAGTTTTATAATTATAGGGACTAAATGTGTAATTATGGGAAACTAAAGGGCTAAACCGTATCATACATGAAATTTAAGGGTATATTCTGTAATTAAATTAATATAAGGGCTAGTGGCGTAATTAAGAATAATATATGGATTAAATTGCAAGTTATATAACTTTAAGGTTTATTTTGTAACTTTTATAAATAAAGGGTTTAAAGTGTAAAATATGAAACTTAATGGGCCAAAGAGATAATTCTAAATAAGTGGGGTATTTAAATAAGTAACTTATGATATTTTCATTCTAGACCTTTAATTTGATATATTTACAATTAAAACCCTAAACTTTGTAAACTTGTCATATTTAACCCTAAACTTTTATAACCTGCTAAAACCAACCCTAATTCCATAATGAGACTAAATTAATGACTTAACTAAATCATAATGTTTAAATCTTACTCATTATCAGTGTTGCAAAAAAAGGTCTACAAGGCCGATTAATCGCCGATTAGGTGCTACAAGGCCACCGACCTTGCCGATTTATGTAACTGGGTCAAACAAATAGGTCAACCGTGGTCAACGGCGATCAACGGCGGTCAATGGTGGTCAAACTTGCCGGAAACCTATAAATCTTGCCGGAAGTACCCAAAACTCAATGTAAACTTATTTTGATAACTTATAGTAACTATTTAAGTCTATTACAAGTTGTTTTTTAGAAAATACCTTGCCTAAAATACCTAAAACTCGCCAGAAATACACAAAACTTGCCGAAAATAACTAAAATTTTTCAGTAATGCCAATCCGATTAATCACCGATTAATCCCGCCTAGACCGATTACAGGCTACAAGGTGGTCGATCGCCCGACTACCGATTCGCGATTTTTGCAACCTTGCTCATTATAGAAATCTACTAATTTTGGAAACTTACTAAATAAGGAAACTTTCTAAAAATAGAAACCTGCTAAAAATAGAAAGTTACTTAATATGGATCTTTAGTAATCATGTCTTTACTCCTCTAGGTGTGAAGAGGGAGTAGTCCTGTGCTCTTGATCATCTTATCCCGTATTTTCCTTTGTCAGCAATAAGGTACAGATATTCTGCCCTTCTTTAGTAAGGTGCCTTCGTCTCATTTCTGATTTCTGATTCACTGCCATGTTCTTTGCTTCTGTGAACCTTTCTGGTTTCTTTCATGATATTATGAACCTTTGACATGACACTTCTGTTATGAACCTTTCTGATATTAAACCTTTCTGATACATGACCTTTCTGTTATGAACCTTTCTGATATTAAACATTTCTGATATATGACCTTTCTGACATGGAACCTTTATGGTATGAACCTCTGATATGAACCTCTGATTATGAACTCTGATATTCTGAAATGGAAATTGACTTATGAAACTAAATTAAGTACTGGATACATGATACTTGACCCTGACCCACAGTTTGATACTACGAGCCACTCACTAGGCATGAGGGTTTCATGTCCATGTCAGTCGATGCACCGATGGCATGACTCTAGGGCAGGAGAGTGATGACCTGTCCCGTCCCTTTTCTGTATTTTAATTGGTGTGTTGGGAGTTATGGCCACCAGGGGCGTATGGATGCATCCTAGATTTGTTTCTGTATTATGTTCATGTTATGATATGTTACGATATACATGGTGACTGATGGTGTGTGCGATACACGTCTTTCACAACTTTGGGAGCTGATCACTCCATATTTCTGATTTCTGGGATTAGTGAGAGGAACATCTCTCTGCATGGCGGTATGATTATGATTTCATGTTCATGTTTCTGGGCTCGTAGAGGATTACTGTTTTCCATGCACCTTATAGACTTATGACCTTTACCTTTCATTACTGACACCCTATGACATGATACTGGACTTATCTCTGTACTGGGCTTGGTATGTTTGGGCTTGATGGGATCTTTTGATTACTTCACCATTACTCATGATACTATCCATACTTTCTGATATCTCTGTATAACTCTCATATTTCTTCTCATCTATTATTACATCATGTACGATTCCTCCCATCTTCCTATTTCTTTATTATTGTTTGTTACCGTTATATCTGTTCACTGAGCTCGTGTAGCTCAGCCGCGTTTCTTTTCCTGCGGCAGGTTTAGTTGGAAGCTGGGAGTTGGGTGAAAAGTGTTGACTTTAGAAGACTTCATTAGCTTTTGGAAGATGACTAGAAGAACCTTATATTAGACATAGAAATTTTGTAATGTAAAGCTTGTAGTTCTGATTTCAGTTGTAAACCTTGGATTTTCATTGTATTATTTATGTCAAATGTCTGTGTTTATTCTGATAAGAATCCGTATATGTGACACCTTTGCCCTTGTCGGGTTGGGGTGTTACAATTATGGTATCAGAGAACAGGCTGACGACTTGTAATACATTTACCCTGTCCTGTGCGTTTAGGACCATTAAGTTTCCACTGTAGGCGCTCATAAGATAATGTGGAACGTTGTTGTTCGAAGTTCAAACACTTGGGATATGAATCTTAGTAATGTGTTTGAGAGATATTTATTTATTGAATGTGGTTAGCATGCGGAATCTACTACAACACACTTTAAAAGGACACAAGGTGGTGAGTTTAAGTAAACGTGAGAATGCAATGAACAAATAACACAACTTTGGTTAACACAAAATGATTCAATATTATTGATGAAATAATACGGATGATCTAAATATCACCAGGATTACAAAGTAATCTTGAATCTTCGATTGTAAAGGATTTGTGATTTGAAGTAACTAAGTTACTTGAGAGATAGTTTGGTTTTGGTTATTGGTTGTGAAAGATGCATGCATGAAGTAGTGACTAAGATATCCTTTTATAAGATAAGGATATCTTATTACATGTTGTCAAGTGGAAGAGTATTATACTATACTTTGACTATTATGTGCGCCTATAATTAAATACAACTACCCATGTACAACTCTGATAATATTCCTCTGTCACCACAGAAGACTAATCTACTTCTATATAACGTATAACTTTGTACAAAGACTAATAATTCAACTAAATATCTATTACAAAATATCTAATCGACTTGACATAAGCTTGGCAGGCTCTTCATCAACCAGCAGTACCTTCTACCCAGAAGGTACTGGTAGAACATCTTCATACTTGTTCAAAATCAACTAGCAGGCTCTTCTCATCATTGGCAGGCTCTTTGACTTTGATCATTTTATTCCCAACAATCCTCCCCTAAACTTGTTATTTCCATTAAAATACACAAGTTTCTGATGAATAAAATACATACCTTGAGGATTTGAGAGAACTCTTCCAAAAACCTTTACTTTCTATCCTTCCTTTTTCTTTCATATTGCTCAGATATGCTCCTCAGCAAACTCTGAACAATTTCTGAGTTTTCTTCATCCTTGTCACACCTTAATCTATTGGAGATCATAGCTTTAAGCACTTCATAGCTAAGTGGATACTCTTTCTCAGCTAACATAAAGAGTTCTATCCCACTCTGTGTGAAAAGGTGATGAATATTGCTATGGCTTAGAAATTCCCAAGTTGTTGAAGGATCATAATAGGGAAATTTCCAATGAACATCTTTGGGATCAGGATCAAACATCCTATTGAATTCTACCCAAAGTTCTTGTTCCTTAGCATCTGTACTAGAAGTTGTGTCTAGCCTAATCTGCACTAGATTCCACAATTCTTCCAAATCTGCTCTATCAGATGCTCTAACTAAATTTTCAAAATTCTTGAAGATAGCAGACTGTCCCCCAACCCTTGATATTTTCCATGACTTACCAAATCTATCATGGTGTATTTCCCAATCAATTATAGGGTGTCTAGACCTAATTGGATCAGCATGTATGATAGTAGGTAAAGTAATCAACATTTTACTTACTTGCTCTGTGTCCAATTTTGCTACTTCTTTCTTCTGAGCATCTTTCTTCTTCATTGAGGGGTGTACATCAGATGGAACATTATAGTAAAGACTCTTGTAGGCTTGAAGATATAAAAAGAAGATTTCATCAGCAGATTTCTTCTTAAGTTGATAATCAGTCCAATTTGCCTGATTCTTCAAAAATTTCTTCATAAAGATTGTTTGATCTTTGTTAGTTTGGCCCACTTTAAAACCTCTCTTCTGACTTTCCTTCATCTTCTCAAAAATGTCAGCCAAAGCTGCTTCTTTGTATTTCTTGTTGATGAAAGATTCAAGTGCTTCAGTCTTCTCATCAGAATTGAGTGTCTTGTCATTTACTATATTTGCTGCATGACCTTTCACAATTGGATCATTATTGATAATCCATAACATCTGTGCATCAAAGGTCTCTTGAGCAATTTGAGTATCAAGAAGATCTTGAGCAGCATCTTCAGTATCTTTCTGCTCTTTCATTGCTGCAAGCATTCTTGAAGCTTCAAGTGCTTCTAGCTCTTCTTGTTGAACCCTTTTGGCCTCTTCTTCTCCTAAAGCCATCTGAATTTGCTGAGTTCTTTTCAACTTCTTGGACTTTGGCTCATCTTCAATCATAATACCTTTGCCCTTATCCTTTGGAGTTGAATCTTGTGATGGAGCAGAAGATTGCTCATCAGCAATTAAAACCCTCTTTCTCTTGTACACTCTCTTAGCAGACCCTTCATACCCCATAGCCAATAGCCTTTCTCTCCTAGCAGACTCTTCTTCTGCCCTAGCAGGCTCTTGCCCTGCTCCAACAGGCTCTTGTCCTGCTCCAACAGGCTCTTCATCATAAACTTGAGTTTCATCATGGAATTCAAATTGAGCCTGTTCCTCCTCTTCATCCTCATCTTCAGACCTATCCTTCCTCCCCTTTTTGGAAGAGTGATCTATCCTATCAGCATCTGACTGTAAAGAACTAGATAAAACAACCTTTGCAGACTTTTTACCCTGTAACTTCTTCACTTCACCCTCCAATTTCTTGACCCTCTTGACCAATTTGATGTTGATCTTAGAAAACCTTTCATTTTGACTTTTGAGAGCATTCTCTAAGAACTTCACCTTGTCTTTCAGTTCTTGCATTGTCTGAGGTGATTGGGTTTGTGATATATGATGTGGTGATGGTGGTGGTGTTGCTGATGGTACTGGAGATGGTATTGGTGATTGTTGATGTGTTTGTGAAATGAAACCATGTGAAGAACTAGATGATTGTGTATCAGCAGATGGTGTTGGTTCTTCTGGATGTTGTGGTACCATTTCATCAAAAAGCGGAACTTCCTCCCCTCTAAAACCAATTCTCATATTTGAAAATACTTTGTGAGAAAGTTTTGGTGTTTCATAAATTGAGTCTGTGGGAAGCAACACATGTTGTAGTTTTCCAATGATGCAACCAATAAATCTTGGATACATCAAAAACTTTGTTTTACTTTTCACATTGTTTATCAATCCTTCAAAAATATATTTAGAAAAATTGTATTTTCTGTTTGTGGTTAAGCAAATGAGAGCAGAAGCCATGTTTCCACTAAATTGCTCCCAAGAGGTTTTCTTCTGGCTCAAACAGTGAAGGATTGTGTGAATCAAAAATCTCCATTGTGGAGTAAGATGCTTTTTCAGAAAAGTAAGTTTGTTAGACTCAGCATGATACCCCATTCTTTGTAAATTTTCAAAAATTTCAGTATCTGGTAATTGACTAATACCATCAGAATCATCCAAATGAAGATGTCTTCTTATGGATGACTCAGTAAGAGTCAAATGCTTACCATCCACTTTGGCCTTAATTCTTTGTTCCCCATTTTCAGAAGTTTTAATTTTAGCAGATTGCCAAAATTGCAAAATTTGATTTTCATAAATAGTGGGATTGACTAGCAAAGCAAACCTGATGTAGGAGTTGTTTAAAAAGTCCACTACTTGATGAAATGAGGCATTATCCTCTGACTTTTCCAAAAATGCTAACTGATTGTGACGTTGGACAAAATCTAGAACAACTGTGGAAGCCATAATGAAAATTTTGAATATGATGGTGGGATTTGTTGGTAGTACTGGTAGAAGATGAAAGGTGTATGTGAATTATGATAGTGACTGATGAAAGAAGATATGAGAGAATTACTTTTAACCGACAATAAGAAAGATTAAAATAAGTAAATGAAAAGGCGGTTAAAAAGATCTTTTATATGTAAAATATAATATAATATAATCATCAGTGAATTACATAACTACCCCAACGGCTAATTTTAACTACCAGGCCAAACGGCTAAAACTTTTTCTGACAGGCTCAACGGCTATCTAGCAGTACCTTTTTATACTAGCAGTACCAATTTTGAACTACCAGTACCTTTGAAAGTTTTATAAAGATCCCTTATAGTTTTTAGCAAACTACCAGCTATCAACGGATTTGAGTTGTCTTTACCAAAAGCCGTTTGCTTAAGGACTAGCTAACTATTTACAATTAAGTATGGTCAGTTAACAACCATATAGTTTTTGGTAAACTATCAACCAGCAACGGATTTGATTTGTCTTTACCAAAAGCCGTTTGCTTATGGACTAGCCAACTCTTAAGTTTGTGAAAACTTGGTGAGCTGAATACCAAAAGCCAGGATGGCCCAAAGATGGTGCAATTTCCTTGGATGGAGGAAATTTAGAAAGGCAATGATGCTGTGTATCTTGGATGATTGGTTCAACAAGTGAAATCATCTAATGTCATGCCTTTGAGTTGAAACCTTGCTTAGTTTGATCTAGATAGAACTTTCTCCTTTGAGAAATGCTTCATCCCTTCTAGATATGTGATCTAACTCTATCTTTTTCAACTCTGCATCATCTTGTATGCTCTTGTCTTTTCTTTCACTAATTGGTTGTTCTTCCATTCTGGGCTATTAATTCCTCCCCTGAGATTGTTATCTCTCCTGAAATGAATTTAATTTTTGTTGCACCTTTTTGATTGGAAGAACTCTTGTTTTGTTATCAACCTGAAATGTGTTAGTTGCAAACCAAAAGAACAAGATGCAAAGCACTTGATCTAGAGCATTTTAAACATTCAAGCCTTTATATGAACAAAACATAGCAATTTTGTATCAGCAGGACCAATTATGAACTAACAGGACCTTTTGACTAACTAGCAGTACCATGTTTAAAATCCAATACCAGTTAATTTTATGAACAAAAACACATGTTTTTCAAAGATTTATCATTCCAATACCTCCTACAAGATATTTGAATCTACCTAAATCAAAAGCTTTGGTGAGAAGGTCTGCATAATTCTTTTCAGAATCAATTTTAACTACTTGAATTAACCTCTTCTCATTGCAATCCCTTATGAAATGGTGTCTGATTTCAATATGTTTTGTTTTTGAGTGTTGAACTGGGTTTTTAATGATACAAATAGTACTGCTATTGTCAATATAAATAATGGTGTTAAGAAAATTGTACCCATAGTCAAGCAATTGATTTTGGATCCAAAGAACTTGCCCACAACAACTTGCACCAGCAACATATTCTGCTTCAGTTGTAGAATTGGCCACCATTGTTTGTTTCTTGCATTGCCAAGAGATTAGTCTGCAACCAAGAAATTGACATCCACCAGTTGTGGATTTTCTGTCTAGTGTTGCACCAGCATAGTCACTATCCGAATAAGCCACCAATTCAAAAGATGATTCCCTTGGATACCAAAGACCCAACCTAGGTTGACCCTTAAGATATCTAAAGATTCTTTTGACTGCTGTGAGATGAGAGATCTTGGGATGTATTTGAAACCTTGCACACACACATACTGAGAACATGATATCAGGTCTTGATGATGTAAGATACATCAAGGACCCAATCATAGATCTATAATTGTGCAAATCCATATCTTCTCCTTCAGCATCCTTGAGTAGCCCTTTGTCTGGATCCATTGGTGTACTTGCAACCTTAGAATCAGCAAAATTAAATTTTCTTAGGATCTCTGCTACATATTTATCTTGGCTGATAAATATGCCTTCATTGGATTGTTTCACTTGGAGACCCAAAAAGAAAGTAAGTTCCCCCATGGAACTCATTTCAAACTTACTATGCATAAGTTTTTCAAATTCTACACACAAGTCTTGGTTTGTTGATCCAAAGATTATGTCATCAACATAAATCTGCACTAGCAAGATGTCTTTCTTTGTTCTTTTGATAAACAAAGTTGGATCAATCATGCCTCTTTGGAATCCACTTTCTAGTAGAAAACAAGCCAATGTTTCATACCATGCCCTAGGAGCTTGGTGTAGACCATACAATGCCTTGGTAACCTTGTAAACTTTGTCAGGATACTCAGCATCAATGAAGCCTGGAGGTTGAGACACATATACTGGTTCTTCAATCTCACCATATAAAAATGCACTCTTAACATCCATTTGATAGACAGTGAAGCCTATGAATGAAGCATAAGCCAAGAATAGCCTAATTGCTTCAAGTCTTGCAACTGGAGCAAACACTTCTTCATAATCTACCCCTTCTTCTTGAGTATATCCTTGTGCTACCAATCTAGCCTTGTTTCTGATCACTATACCCCTTTCATCTTTCTTGTTTCTGAACACCCATTTGGTTCCAATTGCCCTATGACCTTTAGGCAAATCAACCAATATCCAAACCTTCTGAATCTTGAATTGGAGAAGCTCTTCTTGCATTGCTTCCACCCAACTTGCATCATCCAAAGCTTTGTTTATGTTTTTGGGTTCAGCCTGAGATAGAAAACATGAAAACAAGCATATATTGGAAATATCATTCTTCTTTTCTTCATAAATAGAGGAGATAAACCCTTCTTCATCTGGAGATAAGACTTGAGATAAACCAACTTGAGATCTTGTTCTAACACCAGAAGTTATGCTTCCAATCACATCATCAGTTGAGTGATCTTTGAGAATTCTAGTGTTTGGTGTTTTAGGAACTTCATATGTAGTTGGAAGATTGCTAATCCCAACTTCTTCTTGAAAAGAATCATCTATTTGAACATTCAATGGCTCAGCAGTACCAATACTTGAACTGGCAGGACCATCTGAAGAACTAGCAGTACCATTGTCATTAGCACCACTTTCTTGATTCTCTTGATTCTGAGTTCCTTGATCTTCTTCATTACCCTCATTTATTGTGTTTGAAGGTTCTTCTTGACTTGAAGATAGATCCATACTTTTCCAAATTGGCATCCAGATGTAATCTTGATCTTTAGGAGTTTCAACATTGTCTTCAAAACCTGCATTTTCATTAGCATTTGTACCTGTAACAGGCACATAATTCATAGATTCTGAAAGCCTATCAACATCAAACATCCAATCTAGTCCAACTCCTTTCACATTTGTAAGTTTCTCTTGAAACTCTATGTGAAGATTTTCTTCTACTAGCCTAGTGCAAGTGTTAAACACTCTGTAGGCCTTACTCTGCAAGGAATACCCTATCAAATAGCCAACATCTGCTTTTCCATCAAATTTGCCTAAATGATCTTTGGTATTGAGAATAGTGACATGACAACCAAAAGGTCTCATAAAACTTAAAGATGGTTTTCTACCAAAGAAAAGTTCATAAGGTGTTTTTCTATGTGGTTTTGTCACAAGAACCCTGTTTTGTACATAACAAGCAGTACCAACTGCTTCAGCCCAAAATGAAATAGGCAACTTAGAGTCTACTAACATTGTTCTAGCAGCCTCTATAAGTGTTCTATTCTTTCTTTCTGCTACTCCATTTTGCTGAGGTGTTCTAGCTACACTAAACTCTCTTTTTATGCCTTTTTCCCTGCAAAAGTCATCCATAACTCTATTCTTGAACTCTGTCCCATTGTCACACCTGATGACCTTAACCTTCTTATCAGATTGGTTTTCTACCTCAGTGATATAGGTTTTAAGTATCTCACTAGTTTCATGTTTAGATCTTAAAAAGAAAACCCATGAAAATCTGCTATAATCATCAGTAACAACTAGACAATATCTTTTTCCATTCAAGCTGCACACATTAGTAGGACCAAAGAGATCCATATGAAGCATATGTAAAGCCTGAGTAATAGAGTTTTGGGTCTTGGGCTTACAAGAAGCTCTATGTTGTTTGCCTTTTTGGCAGTCAACACAAGTTTGGTCGTTTTGGAAAATCTTTTTGGGTAAACCTCTTACTAAATCATATTTTGCAATAGTGTTGATTGTTTTAAAGTTTACATGACCAAGCCTTCTATGCCAAAGCATAGATTCATCCAATGAGGCTTTTGCTACCAAACAAGTCAAACCTTCCTTGGGATCAATATTCTTTAAATTGACACTATACATATTGTTCCTTTTTGGAATTTTAAGAAGGATCTGACTCTCATCAGGCATCTTAAAATCAGAAGAAAGAACCATACATTCATTGTCAGTAAATAGAACATTGTTCTTTTTGTCACACATTTGTGAGACACTAAGAAGATTAAACTGAAGTTCTTTCACAAAATACACATTTTCAAAATCTAGTTTACTGGTTTTGATAGTACCTTTACCAGTGATCTTTCCTTTTATTCCACCCCCAAAGGTAACATATCCTCCATCAAATGTTTTGAAGTCTGAGAGGAATGACATGTTGCCTGTCATGTGCCTTGAACATCCACTATCAACATATCCTTGATCTTCAATATCAGATGAATGTTCCTGCACATGAATAAACACATTAGTTTCCTTGGGGTACCCAAGCCATGACAGACTTGGGTTTGCCTCTTGCATCAATGAAATCAAACCTTTTCAGGATTGTTGATGCACCTTTTGATTGGATTGGTTTCCAAATCCAACATGCTGAGGACTTAACATCACTTTCCCTTCTAATCCATTGTGTGGTCTTTGGTCTATCAGTACCAATTTTGGCAATACCAAATTTGGCAGTACCATTTGGTCTAGCAGGACCTTTTGGTCTAGCAGGACCTTTGGTTTTTGGTGTCCAAATTTTTGTTTTAACCACATTTATCTTTTGAATAGGACTTTTCTCAACTTTTGGTACACTTTTGAAAGTGTTTCTTGTACCCTTTTCAGTTGGTTTTGTAATAGCAGGCTTATGTTGTCTAACAGTATGTTTAATATTTGTGGTGTTAGCAAAACTTTTTCTGGGGTGAGTAACATTTGTTTTAGACTTTGATTTACTCCCAGAAACCCATTTATTACAATAAGCATGAAGATGATTAAAGCTACCACAATAATAACAAGCCTTATTGAACATAACAAAGTCATCACCTAATTGTTGTGACTTAAGGTTGTTCCAATTTCTTTGGCTTCCCCTAGGTTTGTTATTACATTTTTCACAACTTTCAACTGTCTTCAAAACAGCTTTAGTCTTAGCTTTAACTTCTACTTTCTTAGGACTAGTTGGTCCTACTTTGATTCCTTTGATAGGAATAGTCTGATCTTCATCATCATCAGATACCCAATCCTCAATAATTAGGACATCTGGTCTCTTATCAGTGAGCACCTTAGAGAGTGGAACATTCTTAGCACTCTCAGAAGGTTCACTTATCACTACAGGTTTAGCCAATGGTTTGTTAACAAATTCATGTAAACCTGATACAGCAAGATCACTACCTTGGGGACATGGAATTCCTCTATAAGGAGGTGGACATTCATTGTATCATATCCCTGATTTTATTCTTGTATTCATCTGATTCTCTACTATGCTCCTAGTACACTCAGAAGCTAGTTCCAATTTAGTAACAGTCAGTTGAATATTATCTCTAGCCAATGTCACTTTAGTGCACTCAGTCCTTAACATTTCAATTTCTGTATCTTTCAAAAATATTTGTCTATTAAGAGCACCTTTAGCATCAGAAAATGTGAGTTCATTTTCTCTATAGTGAATGATTTGTTTTTCTAGCTTGGACATACCACACTTATGGTCAAATAAGGTTTGATTGGTTTTTCTATGTTCTAAAATTTCTGTATCATAAGCTTTACTTATGATTTCTAATTCTTTAAGATATTCACAATTATTAGAACATTTGATAGTTTGTACCTCAGGAGTGGAGAATGCCATCAAAGCCAATTCATCAGAAGTTGACTCATCTTCACCCATGAAACTCCAATCAAAACCCATGCCATCTATAGCAACCATTGCTTTTGGTTCAGCAACTTCAACAACCTTACTCTTGCTTTCAAAGTTTCCTTTCTTCTCAAAGCTTTCTTTATTTCTGTTGTCAAACCCTCTACCCTTGTTATCCTGCTTCTTAGGTCTTCTACACTCTCTAGAGTAGTGACCTTTCATGTGGCAGTTGTAACACTCCACCTTTGACTTATCATAGCCAGCAGGTTCATTTCCATCTATCAGAATCTTCTTGCCAGTCCTCATCATCAACTTCTTGGCTCTAATGCTTAAAAGTGAAAGTTGCCACTTTATGTCCATTTCTTCAAGATCATCAGGATGAATCTCTTGAAGGTCTTCAAATGATAATACGGACCCATTGTGCTGAGATGTAAGAAAAGCACACCCAATTGTTTCATCTAATATGGATTTGGTACTACCAGAAGTACTAGCAGTACCAAAGGTTGTATTGGCAGTACCTTCTTCTCTGCTACCTTGTTCTTCATTATCAACCTTTGAGATGCTTGAGGATGAAACAAAAGCCATATTTCCTGAACTTGACCCAGTAGTCTTCTTTACTTCATGCTCTACTATTTTGAAATTATTGTAGAGATCATTAAGACTCATCTGGTCAATATCTGACTTGTTCTTCCATACAATGACATGCATAGACCATTCTGAAGGTAAACTTCTAAGAAATTTAGAGTTTAGGTCTTCTTGAGTTATCATCACTTCATGGATGGCTAACTGACTTGCAAGCTTCTGAAGTCTATTGAACATACTGTCCAAAGACTCATTGGTTGTGGCTGTGAAGTTCTCAAATTGTTGTTTGAGAAGTGTTTTCTGTGTTTTCTTGGTAGCATCATTACCACCAAACCTAGCCACAATTGCTTCAAAAAGGGTTTTGGCATCTTTGTATTTGTTAAAGATCAGAAGTTGATCATTTGGAATAGTCATCAGTAACATACTCCTTGCCTTTAGATCATTTCTCTTCTGAACTTTTTCATCTGCATTTGATGGTTGTTCTTGTATTCTTGTTACAAGAGCATCATTTACTGTTGTAGTGGTTGATGAAGCGAAAAGTGTACCACTTTTAGGGGGTCATTTAAGCCCTAAATCGTATTTATTTGATCAAATATTGCCCTAAATCGTTCCTTTTGTCATTTTAGGTACTTTGGAGAAGAAATCTGGAAAAGGAAGCATTTTGGACGTTTTTGGAGCATAAAAGTGAAGAAAACGACAAAGTCTCAAAAATATGCTGGAAAGTACATGTGACGGCGTCAAGACTTGCTCTTGACGGCGTCACGGCTTGGCAAAAGTGGTGGATATGAAAAATACACATGATAAGCCAGTGAGATTTGCATTGGAATTCTGACGGCGTCACCCTTTGGAGTGATCAAGGTCGTCACGGTTTAAGCTGAAGAATGACGGCGTCACCCTTAACCTTGACGGCGTCAGCTTCTGATAGGCCAGAACGGATTTTGGAGGTTTAAAGGGAGACGGCGTCAAGAAGGCCATCACGTGTTAACTAGTCACAACTTGCGCGTGCGGTAGCTGTTACTGTTTTGGCCATAAAATCCTCATACGAACTCGGATTTAGGTGATTCAAAAGGCCACGCGATCGGGACGAAAAGATCTACAATTTGGTGAAAAATTGGACGTGACGGCGTCACGTGTAATTCTGACGCCGTCAGATCGGGCCGACAGAAAAATGCCTATAAATATAACTTCACAACTTCATTATTTGTAAGCCCTAAACCCTAAGTCCGATTCTAGGGTTTAGGTAGGTGTTTTTCCAGCAACTTACAACGGTCAGGTACACTGCCTGGTGGGGATTGCAAACTTCTCAAGATCCCTTGAGAGGTAAAACCTGTTGTAAGGTTGGAAAACCACGCATCAAGTTTTTGGCGCCGCAGCCCGGGGAGTAGTTATTGCTTAGGTTGAAATTTTATTTTTATTAGGTCTACTCACAAGATTCCTATCAAGTGAGATATTTTCTTTTTATTTTGTAGCTTTCTAGTAGTCTATCTTTTCTTTGTGATTTTGTTTGTAATTTGCTTCAAATGGACTTTTCACTTAGATTTCTAAGATTGCAAGATATGGTTGAGTGGCTAGAACACCAAGAAGTTCAAAATACCTCATTTAGAGACACTTATGAATCATATGAGCCTTTACCTAGGATAGATTCTTATGAACAACCTCCATGTTTAGGATCTTGTTTTAGTGAGGCTAATAGGAAAAGCGACCTAGTTTGCCAAGGAATTGTGGATAGAGCCATATCAATAAATCATAAGTTGGATGAAGCACTAGGTTTGTTATTATCACTATCTAAGAAAACAATTGACGAGGATATAGGTGATCTTGACACATGGAATAATGAGGTAAACACCATAAGCCGAAAAAATACTCAACCATCATTTGAGGCACCCACACCGCCCGTGACTTACCCGAAAGAAGTAGAAGAGACTTTAGGAATCCCGATCGAGGTAGAACCCTTGGACCAAGCACAACTAGAGGATATAGGTTTGCACACTTTTAGTGATGACCTTACTCATAGTTCTAGGGAATTTCCTAGTGTTGATGAATTGGAACCTCAACCTTTACAGAACTTTTCATCCTTAGATTTACATCTAGGAGAAAAAAGAGGAACCGACCCACCCATCAACCAATATTATCCGGGTAGTTTTAGGATGAAGGAAGCCATTCACTCACCCCCTTCACCTCACGTGGCATATTCACACCCTAAGGGTGTGTATCGCTACTTTCACCCGCACTTAATCCTAAGTGTAGGGAAAACCTCCCCTATTTTTGTTAAATAAGGGTAGAGTCAGGCTCGTGACTCGAACAAAAACAAGCGCTTATTGGGAGGCAACCCAAGCTTTATTTGCTTTATTTGTTTGATTGTTTGTTTATTTAATTTTATTTGTTTCCGTATGCATTTCTTATTCTTTTTGTTTACTGTTCATGTCTCAATTATAAATTGTGAAAATGCTTTATTTTGTTTTTAACTTCGTCTTAACTACATATAAAGGTATTTTGCAAAAGATAAGTGTAAGGGAAATCCAAATTTGTTTTTAAGAACAAGATTGAACATGAACGATAACAATGAGATATAAGCATGCATATTAGTATTTGTTTGAGTCAAATGCTTGTATCGAGTCATAATGAAGTTTTGCAGGAATTCCAAGAAGTAAGGTATATGTTTTTCCAGAAATTTTCCGGAAACTTAACATGAGAATTCTGTCAGATCATTTCTGACGGCGTCAGGCCTTACAACCTGACGGCGTCAGGTTTTAATTTTCTAAAATTTTTGAAAGTTTTGTTTTTCTACCGGAATCATAAAAAGTTTTTATTAAATCTCTAACTTATAAACTCCAGGAATCTGCAAAACATTCATTCCGCAAGCATTATATCTTTAATTGTTTTATTTCTAAGTCTGGAATTACACCTAGTTGTGAGTTGTCTTTGTTCGGTTTGATGCTTTGGTTTTTCGTGTTTGTTTTCTCAGGTTTAACAGGTTATTTTGGACAAGGAAATGTTTGTTGGATCAAGCTTATGGCGATGCATTAGCCTTGGAGCTTCAACATTACTTTGGAAGAAGATCTAACCGTGTTACTTCATTATCCACCGAGCGAATCAGGGGAGTATTTGATTTCATTCTTTTACTTTATGCTTTTACATCTTGTTATTTGAACATTGGGGACAATGTTCATCTTAAGTGTAAAGGGGGGGGGGGGTAAAAGTACGATTTTAGAGAATGCTATTACGCTTGATTTTTGTTTGTTTAAAAGTAGATGTGTAATAAAACTGAGATAAATACCTGTTAGGGTAATTTTAGTGCCAAATTTAAATTTTTTTACAACATTTAGGAGTGAAACTTTGATCTTAATGAGCGTCTCACGGATAGGAGTTATATGACTAGCACAAAAACCGTACCACTAAAAAATTTTCCACCCCCAAATATGTGAGGTTCGCCCCTAGAATTGGTAGGAAAAGCATTTATGCTATGATGTGTGTACCGGTAGCACTTAGATTCTAGAACTTGCGTTAGGACCATTCCGAGGCCACAAGTGAGACTACATTCGTGTAGTTAGATTTACTACATGATAAGAGGCATTAGGATTAACCCATTGTTTTACACCTGTGATTTTGTTATAATTACGTTGGCTACATTGGTCAAGTAATTCTCCACACCCTTTGCGTTGTACTCATTTTTAGTACACGATACCCCTAGTACACCCCTCAGAGCCTATCTTTTCGTTTCGACCTTTAAGCATTTTACTTAAAGGAAGAATTTGTTACACCCCACTAAAATGTACACCCAAATCGCCTTAGCCTACCTTGTATGCACTCAATTTTAGTGCATTATTGTGACAACATTTGTTTAAACCCAAGTTAATTATCTAATTGATTACATGGTTGCTAAGTCGAGTCATATCCTTGTACATATTGTTTTGGGACGATTGGGACTCATGGGTAAAGTACTAGTGTAATGGAGTAATGGGGAAGAACATCATTTATTACCCCCATATGTGCTAAATATTTTAAAAGTACTCCAAGTTTTTCAATTATCTTAATTCGAGTCATAAGAATAGTTATTTGTAAAGTTATGTAAAAGTTCAAGTGTAAGGGGAATGCAATGCCCCTATGATGTAATATTTTGGATGGTATGGCAAGAGTGTATGCAAAAAAAAAAAAAAAAAAAAAAAAAAAAAAAAAAAAAAAAAAAAAAAAAAACGAAAAAATCAAGAAAAATAAAAAAAAAAAATGAGAAAAAGAAAAGTAGAAAAAAAACATACGGACTACCATCCCGTTTCATTTTATGTTTATTTTATGTTTTTGTTATTTTGTTTTTAGCTTAAGTCGAGTCTAGTCTTGGCTTAGCAACATTGTATAGTACATGTAATTAATCAAGATCTTTAACTCGCCTCCAGTAAAATATCCCTTATCCAACAAATCCGTGTTTATCATATCCCTACACCTAACGTTATAACCCATGTAAAAGCCCTCTTTGATAGTTTATCTTAGGTGCTTACGCCTAGTGGAGGAGGTTTTTGATCCTTTCCCAAACCTATGGTAATTTATTTGCTATGACAGGTAGTGAGAGATATTATCCGTTTTCATTTATGAGATTTATTTTGATGACACCTGAGAGATGTGAGTATCTAAACACTACTTGTGAGGTGCTAGTATGTAATCTCCGTGCTTATTATGATTGAAGTGGAACGATTATTTGTTGTAATTACTTTTATATTAGCATTAAATGACCCCTAACTTGTATTTTGATTAGAATAAAAGCGCATTTGCTTGAGGACAAGCAAATCTCAAGTGTAAGGGTATTTGATGAAGCGAAAAGTGTACCGCTTTTAGGGGGTCATTTAAGCCCTAAATCGTATTTATTTGATCAAATATTGCCCTAAATCGTTCCTTTTGTCATTTTAGGTACTTTGGAGAAGAAATCTGGAAAAGGAAGCATTTTGGACATTTTTGGAGCATAAAAGTGAAGAAAACGACAAAGTCTCAAAAATATGCTGGAAAGTACATGTGACGGCGTCAAGACTTGCTCTTGACGGCGTCACGGCTTGGCAAAAGTGGTGGATATGAAAAATACACATGATAAGCCAGTGAGATTTGCATTGGAATTCTGACGGCGTCACCCTTTGGAGTGATCAAGGTCGTCACGGTTTAAGCTGAAGAATGAAGGCGTCACCCTTAACCTTGACGGCGTCAGCTTCTGATAGGCCAGAACGGATTTTGGAGGTTTAAAGGGAGACGGCGTCAAGAAGGCCATCACGTGTTAACTAGTCACAACTTGCGCGCGCGGTAGCTGTTACTGTTTTGGCCATAAAATCCTCATACGAACTCGGATTTAGGTGATTCAAAAGGCCACGCGATCGGGACGAAAAGATCTACAATTTGGTGAAAAATTGGACATGACGGCGTCACGTGTAATTCTGACGCCGTCAGATCGGGCCGACAGAAAAATGCCTATAAATATAACTTCACAACTTCATTATTTGTAAGCCCTAAACCCTAAGTCCGATTCTAGGGTTTAGGTAGGTGTTTTTCCAGCAACTTAGAGGGTCCTAATCATGCCATAAACATCTTGTAATGGTTTGTTTATCGATTCAATCTTATGTTATGTCTTCAATTATGATTATTGTTGATTGCTCTTCATTAATTATGCTTGGCTAAATCACCTTGTGTCTACTTATGATTGTGTGAAACTTGTGTACAACTAATTAGATCTTATTGATTTCTTGTTGATGTGTGTATCCATCTCCATCAATTAGGGCGTGACAACTTCAATAGATCTAGTTGGTTTAGTTTATAATTCTTGTTTCCTATTGTCTCTTGTTTGATTGGGTGATATCGATGTTAGGCTTAAGAAAACTGGCTAACCTCCTATACGGTAACTTGCTTGAACGTCTTAAGAAACATGAACCAATGCGTACTAGGTTTATTTGGTTGTATTTAATGCATGAGCGAATTCTAGTGATCCCATGTTAGGAGCTTCTTAGCCGGCTCGACATAGGAGTGAAGTAAGAGCTTATAGAGTTGGGGAAGTACGTACGCCACCCCACGATTGGTATTAAGGAATACAACCCGTCAATTAAAACAAGGTGTGACAATTCAATAGGTAGAATTGGATAGCTAGCAAGGAGTAACATATCATAGGTAGACATGCTTCATTTCCCTTGTAGAACCCTAGTTTACTTTTCTTGCATATTAGTTTAATTAGTAACTTTTGGGTTAGTTGATTAGCAACTAATTCCGCCCCTTCTCCCAAAACCAGAGATTTTTACTTGCTTTCCATAAAATATAAAAACACAAAAAGAATCATCCCTCACCTTTAGACTTAGTTAGATTAATTTCAATCCTAACGAACACTATTCTTTGAGTTGAACGATCAATCCCCGGTACTTGCCACTTCACTATACTACAACGGTCAGGTACACTGCCTGGTGGGGATTACAAACTTCTCAAGATCCCTTGAGAGGTAAAACCTGTTGTAAGGTTGGAAAACCACGCATCAGTGGTGATTTGGGGTTTGAATGAATTGCCTTGTTCAATTATCTCCCAAAGTGCATAGTCCTGCACTTGAAAGTATTGTTCAACCCTTAGTCTCCACATTTCAAACTCGTTTTGCTTGAGTAATGGAAGTTTAGCTGCAACATTGGTTTGAATATGTTCAACATCCATTTTTCTTTTAAATTAGTAAATATCAAGCCTAGCTCTGATACCACTTGTGGAACGTTGTTGTTCGAAGTTCAAACACTTGGGATATGAATCTTAGTAATGTGTTTGAGAGATATTTATGTATTGAATGTGTTTAGCATGCGGAATCTACTACAACACACTTTAAAAGGACACAAGGTGGTGAGTTTAAGTAAACGTGAGAATGTAATGAACAAATAACACAACTTTGGTTAACACAAAACGATTCAATATTATTGATGAAATAATACGGATGATCTAAATATCACCAGGATTACAAAGTAATCTTGAATCTTCGATTGTAAAGGATTTGTGATTTGAAGTAACTAAGTTACTTGAGAGATAGTTTGTTTTTGGTTATTGGTTGTGAAAGATGCATGCATGAAGTAGTGACTAAGATATCCTTTTATAAGATAAGGATATCTTATTACATGTTGTCAAGTGGAAGAGTATTATACTATACTTTGACTATTATGTGCGCCTATAATTAAATACAACTACCCATGTACAACTCTGATAATATTCCTCTATCACCACAGAAGACTAATCTACTTCTACATAACGTATAACTTTGTACAAAGACTAATAATTCAACTAAATATCTATTACAAAATATCTAATCGACTTGACATAAGCTTGGCAGGCTCTTCATCAACCAGCAGTACCTTCTACCCAGAAGGTACTGGTAGAACATCTTCATACTTGTTCAAAATCAACTAGCAGGCTCTTCTCATCATTGGCAGGCTCTTTGACTTTGATCATTTTATTCCCAACAGATAACCGTTGAGGAATTGCTTTAGGATCTTCCCATAGGAACCTAATTATTACCGGTGAGGAATGGGTAGACTAGGACATCTATGTAAGTAGCATTGCTTCCGCATCACTCTGATTCGTGCCTTGCTTTTGGTTAAAGCTTGTTGAGATCACTTATGGAGATTGAAAGCTTATGCCTTGCATCACCTAAGTTTTGAAACCTAATTAAATCTTGAAGCCATTGAAAATTTCATAGTAATTGCCTGGCACTATTTGATCATTACCTTCAGATTCCGACTCTGACCTCTGATCTTTTGTCAATCATTTCAATGCCTCTTGGGCATTTTAAGAATCTCCATGGCGAATAGTTTGGCGTTTCCTCTTGACTATGGCATTCGATTTTGTTGACCTTGAGATTTTAGAAGTACTAGGTGGATTAAGATAAGATGTTTAGTTCACAACTTGAGATAAAGTATGATCATCATGATGGTATACTCATATGAGGCTGGTATTATGACGGTTCGCTAACGTGATAATACCTACGTCATATGACGTACCCTCATTGTGATCATAGGATATTTCAAGGAGTGTCTTTGAAACCTTAGAAATTCTGACATTTGGCTGAGATCATCTGTGTTTAGTAAGATGTTAAGTTCAATCTACCTATGCGTTTAATCTGCTTTCACCGTTATGCGTATACTCTGCCTCTATTCATTAGATATCTGAATAAGTTGGAATTCTCGATTTGCATTCTGTTGACATCAGTTATCAATCGTTAAACCTTTGAAGAACTCTCTACTGTGGATACGGTTAATTTGATCCGAAATTATTTGATCCGAAGATCCTTTCTGAAAGAACCTCCCCGGCACGAAAACGTTGGTGACGATCTTTTGCGATTTGCTACGACTTTGTTTAGCTTTGCGACTTCAAATTTCGAGGACGAAAATTTTCTGTTAGTGGGGAAGAAGTTGTAATACCTGAAATTTCTATAACATGTAAAATGACCAAATTGCCCCTGGGAATTTAAAACCTAAATAAAACATATGTAAAGCACAAAATAAATTCCAAACTTCTAGCAATGAACAAGTTATGATCCTAAATAATTTTAACAACACCATTTAACATTTATGCAAGCCACAAAATTACCAAATTGCCTTGGGCGCCAAATAGAATTTAAATTCAAGAGTTATGAGCTAATAAAAGGAAATTAAAGGAGATTTAAGGGCAATTAAAGGAGAAAATTAAAGCCATTAATTTTCCTATCATGAAATCCCGAAATTTTGGTCATTAAACCTCCCCTTTGACCGGTCCTTCTTTTTAAAATTCAATCACCACATTTTATTCCAAAAACCCTAATTTACCGATTGGAAAAAAAAAAACACACCAAAAATCCCTTGAGCCTCCATACGATTTCCACAAACCCTCTAAGCATTTTTTTGTGATCAATATACTTCTAAGGAGTCCTAGAAAAATAATTTTGAAGGTGTTCTTTGGCCGATCCTATTGTGGTGAATTTTCTCCCATAGCGACATACAAAAGAGGTATAATTCGTTTTAATTCACTCGATCACCACAAATCTTGTTTCTCATTTTTATAACACTCTTCCTAACGTGTACAACCTAGGAAAAATAGTGGTGAAGCCTTTTTTGGTCGATCTCTATTTTTGGGGAGTTATTTTCCTTCGTGCGCTAGTAAACAAGGTAATTCATAAACTAATTCTGCGACACCTCTAAAATTCGTTGGCCATTTTTCTTATGATCTTTATGTCGAATACAACCTGGGAAAAATGATAAAAACTGCCCATGCATCATAGATAAATCGTATGGAAAATAATATGTTATAAACCCTAGAATCGAATTAAATATCAAAATGTATGCATGCGAATTTTCTGGATCATGTTATTATTTTTCATGGCATCTATGATCATCATATAACACTATAAAAATGTTACTTTGAATTGTGGAGACCTAAAAGTATTATTGTGGAAATTTCTTTGAATCGGCTAAATGGAAATAAAAGCGAAATTATGGAAAACCCTAAAAATAATTTGACCTAGGTGTTTTATGATTAAATCTGGAAAATTGATGTGTTTAAATGATGTGGTAATGATGATGTAATGATTAGTGAAATTAGGGTTTTGATGTTGTTAATTATATGTGTATCGATTTGAAGAAATAATAAAAGGGTGTATTTTGTAATTCTAAAAACTCAAGGGATAATTTTTGTAAGTTATTTGAACATGGTAGAATTCGTATAAAATGTTAAATGAGGGGTCCTTATGTAAATTTTGCATTTAAAAGGTTAAATGGGTAATTATAGATAATTATTAATTCGGTTTGCAATTAATTAAACTTGAGGGACTAAAAATGTAAATACTGGAAACTTGAGGTCATTTTGAGTAAATTATAATGTTAAGATGATTCGGTGTAAGTTTGGATAATTATGGGGGCTAATATGTAATTATTTGGAATTTACAAATTAATATATAAGTTTTATAATTATAGGGACTAAATGTGTAATTATGGGAAACTAAAGGGCTAAACCGTATCATACATGAAATTTAAGGGTATATTCTGTAATTAAATTAATATAAGGGCTAGTGGCGTAATTAAGAATAATATATGGATTAAATTGCAAGTTATATAACTTTAAGGTTTATTTTGTAACTTTTATAAATAAAGGGTTTAAAGTGTAAAATATGAAACTTAATGGGCCAAAGAGATAATTCTGAATAAGTGGGGTATTTAAATAAGTAACTTATGATATTTTCATTCTAGACCTTTAATTTGATATATTTACAATTAAAACCCTAAACTTTGTAAACTTGTCATATTTAACCCTAAACTTTTATAACCTGCTAAAACCAACCCTAATTCCATAATGAGACTAAATTAATGACTTAACTAAATCATAATGTTTAAATCTTACTCATTATAGAAATCTACTAATTTTGGAAACTTACTAAATAAGGAAACTTTCTAAAAATAGAAACCTGCTAAAAATAGAAAGTTACTTAATATGGATCTTTAGTAATCATGTCTTTACTCCTCTAGGTGTGAAGAGGGAGTAGTCCTGTGCTCTTGATCATCTTATCCCGTATTTTCCTTTGTCAGCAATAAGGTACAGATATTCTGCCCTTCTTTAGTAAGGTGCCTTCGTCTCATTTCTGATTTCTGATTCACTGCCATGTTCTTTGCTTCTGTGAACCTTTCTGGTTTCTTTCATGATATTATGAACCTTTGACATGACACTTCTGTTATGAACCTTTCTGATATTAAACCTTTCTGATACATGACCTTTCTGTTATGAACCTTTCTGATATTAAACATTTCTGATATATGACCTTTCTGACATGGAACCTTTATGGTATGAACCTCTGATATGAACCTCTGATTATGAACTCTGATATTCTGAAATGGAAATTGACTTATGAAACTAAATTAAGTACTGGATACATGATACTTGACCCTGACCCACAGTTTGATACTACGAGCCACTCACTAGGCATGAGGGTTTCATGTCCATGTCAGTCGATGCACCGATGGCATGACTCTAGGGCAGGAGAGTGATGACCTGTCCCGTCCCTTTTCTGTATTTTAATTGGTGTGTTGGGAGTTATGGCCACCAGGGGCGTATGGATGCATCCTAGATTTGTTTCTGTATTATGTTCATGTTATGATATGTTACGATATACATGGTGACTGATGGTGTGTGCGATACACGTCTTTCACAACTTTGGGAGCTGATCACTCCATATTTCTGATTTCTGGGATTAGTGAGAGGAACATCTCTCTGCATGGTGGTATGATTATGATTTCATGTTCATGTTTCTGGGCTCGTAGAGGATTACTGTTTTCCATGCACCTTATAGACTTATGACCTTTACCTTTCATTACTGACACCCTATGACATGATACTGGACTTATCTCTGTACTGGGCTTGGTATGTTTGGGCTTGATGGGATCTTTTGATTACTTCACCATTACTCATGATACTATCCATACTTTCTGATATCTCTGTATAACTCTCATATTTCTTCTCATCTATTATTACATCATGTACGATTCCTCCCATCTTCCTATTTCTTTATTATTGTTTGTTACCGTTATATCTGTTCACTGAGCTCGTGTAGCTCAGCCGCGTTTCTTTTCCTGCGGCAGGTTTAGTTGGAAGCTGGGAGTTGGGTGAAAAGTGTTGACTTTAGAAGACTTCATTAGCTTTTGGAAGATGACTAGAAGAACCTTATATTAGACATAGAAATTTTGTAATGTAAAGCTTGTAGTTCTGATTTCAGTTGTAAACCTTGGATTTTCATTGTATTATTTATGTCAAATGTCTGTGTTTATTCTGATAAGAATCCGTATATGTGACACCTTTTGTAAAACCCAAAAATCTGGAATACATTTTTATTTCATCATTTGAAGTTAGCATAAGCTTAATGATAAGAAAATGATTATTAAAACTATTGGTTATGAATATTAATAGTATAAATCCTAAATCGTAGTTACAAATAAAATCTAAACCTTCCTAATCATTAGTATCATACGTTTCTATTATTATTATTATTAATTTTATTTTTATGAAAGGAGATACATTTTCGTGCCTTACACGTCTTATTAATTTGAGTGATACGATCCCCATTTTTTTCAGCATTCACACGTCTTTGATTGAAGAGAAATCCCACCTTTTACGCCATGATCCTTTTCCTCATTATATTAAATTACAACTTACCTAAAATAGGGACACAATTTCTCCTTATACACGCTCCATCCTATTCACTAATATATACATCTTAATGATCCCTAGCCTCTAACGCCAAAAGCAAAGCAAATCTAAACTAATGACAAACACAAAAAAGAAAAGAAAAAAAGAAAAAGAATCTGTTGCACCTCCTGTAACTTTGGTTGCATTCGTGACTTCGGTTTCGTTCACTCTTCACGTTAGGATGTTCGAGTTGGAAACTACTCGAGCTGTTTAAGAGTTCGCTCGTGCTCAGGTTAAAGCCTTGCTTCGTTCACTGGTGGGTTATTATTCGTATTAGGACTAAAATTTTTGGGTTCAATCGCTGGTTAGTCATAGTTCGTGATAGTGCTGCGTTTGGGTTTCGATTGTTCGTAACATGCGGGTCTTTTTTTCGAGTGTGAGTTATGGACTCACGCTCGCCGATACTCAAGGGTGTTGGGTTGATCTTTGGTTCATGATCGGGACATGCTCTTTGTTAGAATTCCTAGCCGATCAGGTTGGACTGAATAAAGGAGTTAAGTATGTTCGAAGTTTGGAGCCTTCACGGGTTTGAATCGATAAGTTCACGTTCGCGTATAAGGTTCTAGTTCTTCGTTGGAGGTTCAAGATAGTCCTTGTCTTGACCAGGTTCCGTTGCTCTAAGTATTTGATAAGGCGAAAAGTGTACCGCTTTTAAGGGGTCATTTAAGCCCGAAATCGTATTTATTTGATCAAATATTGCCCTAAATCGTTCCTTTTGTCATTTTAGGTACTTTTGAGGAGAAATCTGGAAAAGGAGGCATTTTGGACGTTTTTGGAGCATAAAAGTGAAGAAAACGGCAAAGTCTCAAAATTGTGCTGAAAGTCACCTTTGACGGCGTCAACATTAACTCCAGACGGCGTCATGCCTTGGCAAGAAAAGTTGGATGTGAAATTTACTCATGACGGGCCAGTGAGTTTGCATGAGAATTCTGACGGCGTCACGCTTTAACTAAATCAAGGGCGTCACGGCTTAAATCAAAGAGGGACGGCGTCACGTTATAGGTCCGACGGCGTCAAGCCTTGATAAGCCAGAATGGATTTTTGAAGAGCTAAAGAGGGACGGCGTCAAGAAGGTCATCCGGGAACCCTAAAAGCGGCGAGGTGACGGCGTCACAATGCATAAGGTGACGCCGTCAGATGTCAAAGTCTATATATAGTTTTCTAATTTTTTGTCATTAGGTGAGAGCTTAGTGTGTGGAATTTTGGGATAAAACCCTAAGACGATTTTAGCTACTTTTTCAGGGCTTCTTGCCTTGAGATCTTCCATGTTTCATTGAAAGATAAGTTATCAATTAATCATTCAATATGTCTATGTGTTGTTTGATTCTATCTTATGCTTGTCTTTTGTTTAACATGTTAGGCTAATTTTATCTTGTGTTTGCTTAGATCTAATGAAACCTAGCTATTGATTATTGGTTGTTAGTGTGTTGTTAGTTGTATTGGATGATTGTTTATCTATGTTAGGCTTAAGAAAACTGGCTAACTTCCTATTCGGTAACTTGCTTGAACGTCTTAAGAAACATGAACCAGATGCGTACTAAAGGTTTTTATGGTTGTATTTAATGCACAAGCGAATTCTAGTGATCCCATGTTAGGAGCTTCCTAGCCGGCTCGACATAGGAGTGAAGTAGGAGCTTGTAGAGTTTGGGGAAGTAAGTACGCCACCCCACGAATGGTATTAAGGAATACACCCGTCATCCACGCGACTAATACACACTAATTAACCGGTAAAAGATAGTTAGGGAGTAAGGAAATCTAAGTAAACACATTTCTCCACACATAAGTTTCTCACCACTTTTCATTTTTGTTATTTTATTTTATTTGCATTTGCAGTAATTTGGGTTAGTTGACTAGCAACTAATTCCGCCCACTCCTTCAAAACCCGAGATTTTACTTGCTTTCATAAAAATATAAAAACATAAAAAGAATCTTCCTCAACCCTTAGACCTAATTAGAGTAGCCTTTCATACCTAACGAACACTATTCCCTGTGGAGAACGATCAATCCCCCGTACTTACCACTACACTATACTACATCGGTCAGGTACACTGCCTGGTGGGGTTGTAAGCCTCTTGAGATCCCTTGAGAGGTAAAACCTGTTGTAAGGTTGCAAAACCCACGCATCAAGTATTTGGCGCCGCTGCCGGGGAATAGTTATTGTTTAGGTTGAATTTTTATTTCTATTAGGTCTACTCACTAGATTCCTTTCTAGTGAGATTTTTATTTTATTTTTCTAGGTTTTCTTTAGTCTATCTACCTTCTTTGTGTGTTTGTTCGTAATTGGTTCGTCACTATGGATAGGGAGATTAAGGCATTCAATGAGCTTAATGAGTTAATTGATAGAAAGAAGAGACTCACCCGCCTTAGCACGAGCAGTGAGATTGAGCTTAGAGATGACTTAAGGTTAGTTCACAATTCCTCACCAATTCTAGAAGGATTAAGTCACCATAAGTTTATCTTTAAATGTCCTTGCCCCGCTAAAAATCGTAAGTACCCATGGATTAGAAAGGGGGGTTATTTTAATGTGAAGGTTCCATGCATGATTGGTCACATGTTTAGGGAGCATACCTATATTGATCTCAAGGCACCAATGAATTTCATGTCTAGGCTTTACTATAATTGGATCATGAGCAATGAGCTGAACCCTAGACAAGACCCGTATGACCCCAATCAGATGTGCAATTTTGTAGGTCTAGCAAGTGGTTTACACATCTTTATCGGAGATTTCGTTTACCAATGTGATTTTGTGATCTTAGAAGATATAAGGGGGATTATAGATCCGTATTTAGGAGAGATAGTTTTAGGAGAACCCTTCATAAGAACGTCCCAAGCAATTTATGATAAGGATGAAGGTAGTGTGACATTCTCCAGCGAAATAGGATGCATCAAGTACCTGATGCCCCATAATGTATCTCGTTTCTCTAAGTTCGAACCAAAATTTAAAGGCATTAAGGGCTTGGATGTCGATAATATCCCAGCACTCGAGGTTGATAACAATAACCAAGGAAGGGCTAGAGTTAAGTATTCGATGTGTTTGGCCTTAGGTCCGGAATACAAGTGGGATGAAAGAGTGATACAAAGCTTTAAGACCATATTTTTTATGCAAAATGGAGTCACGTAATGTACGTGACTTTGAGTCTAGCTACAAGACTCGTTAATAAAGAAAAGCGCTTCTTGGGAGGCAACCCAATCTTTATTTGTTTTATTTGCTTTGTGTGTTCATTTGTTTGTGTGTTTGTTTTATTTGTTTCCATATGTGTGTTTAATTTTTATTCTTATTGATTCATGTTCAAAAACTAATTTGTGAAAATGCTTTATTTTGTTTTTAACTTCGTCTTAACTACATATAAAGGTATTTTGCAAAAGATAAGTGTAAGGGAAATCTAAATCGGTTTATTAGAACACATATGAACATGAATCGTAATAATAATAAATTAACATACATATTCGTATGTGTTTGAGTCAAATGCTTGTATCGAGTCATAATGATGTTTTGCAGGATTTCCAGGAAGTAAGGTAAAGGTTTTTCCAGAAATTTTCCGGAAACTTAAAACGAAAATTTTTGTCAGGTCATTTCTGACGGCGTCAGGGGTTATAACCTGACGGCGTCAGATTTAATTTCCAGAAATTTTTGAAAATTTTGTTTTCATAAAAAGTTTTTATTAAAATCTCCAACTTATAATCTCCAGGAATCTGCAAGGTTATCATTCCACAAGCATTATATCCTTATATATAGATTTTATCCCGCCGATGTTATGCAGGTTTTCGTGTTTGTTTTCTCAGGTTCAACAGGTTATTTTGGACAAGGAAATGTTTTGAATCAAGCTTATGGCGATGCATTAGTCATGGAGCTTCAACACTCTCTTTGGAGGAAGATTTAACCGTGTAATTTCATTATCCAACGAGCGAATCAGGGGAGTATTTGATTTCATTCTTTTACTTTTTCTTTTACATCTTGTTATTTGAACATTAGGGACAATGTTCATCTTAAGTGTAAGGGGAGGGTAAAAGTACGATTTTAGAGAATACAATTGCGCTTGATTTTTGTTTGTTTAATAGTAGATGTGTAATAAAACTGAGAGAAATACTTGTTAAGGTAATTTTAGTGCCAAATTTAAAATTTTTTACAACATATAAGAGTGAAACTTTGATCTTAATGAGCGTCTCACGGATAGGAGTTATATGACTAGCACAAAAACCGTACCACTAAAAAATTTTCCACCCCCAAATATGTGAGGTTCGCCCCTAGAATTGGTAGGAAAAGCATTTATGCTATGATGTGTGTACCGGTAGCACTTAGATTCTAGAACTTGCGTTAGGACCATTCCGAGGCCACAAGTGAGACTACATTCGTGTAGTTAGATTTACTACATGATAAGAGGCATTAGGATTAACCCATTGTTTTACACCTGTGTTTTTGTTATAATTACTTTGGCTACATTGGTCAAGTAATTCTCCCACACCCTTTGCGTTGTACTCATTTTTAGTACACGATACCCCTAGTACACCCCTCAGAGCCTATCTTGTCGTTTCAACCTTTAAGCATTTTACTTAAAGGAAGAATTTGTTACACCCCACTTAAATGTACACCCAAATCGCCTTAGCCTACCTTGTATGCACTCATCTTTAGTGCATTATTGTGACAACATTTGTTTAAACCCAAGTTAATTATCTAATTGATTACATGGTTGCTAAGTCGAGTCATATCCTTGTACATATTGTTTTGGGACGATTGGGACTCATGGGTAAAGTACTAGTGTAATGGAGTAATGGGGAAGAACATCATTTATTACCCCCATATGTGCTAAATGTTTTAAAAGTACTCCAAGTTTTTCAATTATCTTAATTCGAGTCATTAGAATAGTCATTTGTAAAGTTATATAAAAGTTCAAGTGTAAGGGGATGCAATGCCCCTATGATGTATTATTTTGGATGGTAGGGTAAAAGTGTATGCAAAAAAAAAAAAAAAAAAAAAAAAAAAAAAAAAAAAAAAAAAAAAAAAAAAAAAAAAAATTCAAGAAAAATACAAAAAAATGAGAAAAAGAAAAATAGAAAAAACATACGGACTACCATCCCGTTTTATTTTATGTTTATTTTATGTTTATGTTTTGTTATTTTCTTTCATTAGCTTAAGATCGAGTCTAGTCTTGGCTTAGCAACGTTGTATAGTACATGTGATTGATCAAGATCTTTAACTAGCCACCAGTAAAATATCCCTTATCCAACAAAACCGTGTTTTCCTTTTCCCTACACCTAACGTTATAACCCATTTAAAAGCCCTCTTTGATAGTTTATCTTAGGTGCTTACGCCTAGTGGAGGAGGTTTTCGATCCTTTCCCAAGCCTATGGTAATCTATTTGCTATGACAGGTAGTGAGAGATATTTTCCGTTTTCATTTATGAGATTTATTTTGATGACACTTGAGAGATGTGAGTATCTAAACACTACTTGTGAGGTGCTAGTATGTAATCTCCGTGCTTATTATGATTGAAGTGGAACGATTATTTGTTGTAATTACTTTTATGTTTGCATTAAATGACCCCTAACTTGTATTTTGATTAGAATAAAAGCGCATTTGCTTGAGGACAAGCAAATCTCAAGTGTAAGGGTATTTGATAAGGCGAAAAGTGTACCGCTTTTAAGGGGTCATTTAAGCCCGAAATCGTATTTATTTGATCAAATATTGCCCTAAATCGTTCCTTTTGTCATTTTAGGTACTTTTGAGGAGAAATCTGGAAAAGGAGGCATTTTGGACGTTTTTGGAGCATAAAAGTGAAGAAAACGGCAAAGTCTCAAAATTGTGCTGAAAGTCACCTTTGACGGCGTCAACATTAACTCCAGACGGCGTCATGCCTTGGCAAGAAAAGTTGGATGTGAAATTTACTCATGACGGGCCAGTGAGTTTGCATGAGAATTCTGACGGCGTCACGCTTTAACTAAATCAAGGGCGTCACGGCTTAAATCAAAGAGGGACGGCGTCACGTTATAGGTCCGACGGCGTCAAGCCTTGATAAGCCAGAATGGATTTTTGAAGAGCTAAAGAGGGACGGCGTCAAGAAGGTCATCCGGGAACCCTAAAAGCGGCTAGGTGACGGCGTCACAATGCATAAGGTGACGCCGTCAGATGTCAAAGTCTATATATAGTTTTCTAATTTTTTGTCATTAGGGAGAGCTTAGTGTGTGGAATTTTGGGATAAAACCCTAAGACGATTTTAGCTACTTTTTCAGGGCTTCTTGCCTTGAGATCTTCCATGTTTCATTGAAAGATAAGTTATCAATTAATCATTCAATATGTCTATGTGTTGTTTGATTCTATCTTATGCTTGTCTTTTGTTTAACATGTTAGGCTAATTTTATCTTGTGTTTGCTTAGATCTAATGAAACCTAGCTATTGATTATTGGTTGTTAGTGTGTTGTTAGTTGTATTGGATGATTGTTTATCTATGTTAGGCTTAAGAAAACTGGCTAACTTCCTATTCGGTAACTTGCTTGAACGTCTTAAGAAACATGAACCAGATGCGTACTAAAGGTTTTTATGGTTGTATTTAATGCACAAGCGAATTCTAGTGATCCCATGTTAGGAGCTTCCTAGCCGGCTCGACATAGGAGTGAAGTAGGAGCTTGTAGAGTTTGGGGAAGTAAGTACGCCACCCCACGAATGGTATTAAGGAATACACCCGTCATCCACGCGACTAATACACACTAATTAACCGGTAAAAGATAGTTAGGGAGTAAGGAAATCTAAGTAAACACATTTCTCCACACATAAGTTTCTCACCACTTTTCATTTTTGTTATTTTATTTTATTTGCATTTGCAGTAATTTGGGTTAGTTGACTAGCAACTAATTCCGCCCACTCCTTCAAAACCCGAGATTTTACTTGCTTTCATAAAAATATAAAAACATAAAAAGAATCTTCCTCAACCCTTAGACCTAATTAGAGTAGCCTTTCATACCTAACGAACACTATTCCCTGTGGAGAACGATCAATCCCCCGTACTTACCACTACACTATACTACATCGGTCAGGTACACTGCCTGGTGGGGTTGTAAGCCTCTTGAGATCCCTTGAGAGGTAAAACCTGTTGTAAGGTTGCAAAACCCACGCATCAGTATTCATGTTGGGTCATTCATGTTCGTTTTTTATCTCGACTCGTTTGGCTAAGAGCATTCGAATAAGGTGGTGCGTTGAGTCCGATTTCGAGTCCTCATGAATTCTGTTCCTTGTCTCTAACTCATTCAACAATAAGGTATTACATTTAACCTTGTTTTCTTCACCTAAATGGTAAGCTAATAGCCACATAAATCTTAATATGGGGACTTTGAAACAGGTTCTTGAGTGATGATTGTATTAACTAAATAATGGGTAAAAGCGAGCACATAAAACAATAGAGTGAACTCACATGAAATAATAAGAATATATAGGTTGATGGCTTTGTCCTAGTCTGTTTCTTTTAAAACCAGTTTTGAGGATTTTAAATATGATACAAAAGCATGCTTTCATATTGTTTTCATATTTAAATCCCTATTTGTTGTTGAAGATTTATAAAATAAAGCATGTTCTTTATTTTACGTGAATACATGGGATGGAAATTTGCATGAAATGATAAAATGAAGTACGTGAACTAATAAGAATGAAGTACGTGCAGTTCGAATTCGAAAATTAGAAGAATGCGCCATGCTTGGGTGAGTCGTATTAATGAAATTGATAATACGTGAATAAATTGCGAACGTTAAGGTCTAAAGTTATCATAAGCTTTAAAATAGTTTTATTGGACATCTTAATATTTAATTTTGATAAATTACGTTTTAACCATAGATCTTATTAAATTGGCATAATTAACCCTAAACTATTATGTATGCCATTTTAACCCTTAAATATTATAAATTGTCAATAATAACCTTAAAGTATTAAATTACTAGATTGGGAAGATTCCTAAATGCGACGGACTTCCAAAAATAGAAATTTTCCAAAAATAGAAGTTACTAAAAATGGAAAACCGACTAAAATGAGAAATCTGATTTAAAATAAGTTATTAACTAAGACGACCATGAATTCGTGTAGATTCGCTGAAGAAGGAGTTGCTTCCGATCTTTATGATTTCTGTTGTGTTTGCACTTGCGATCTAAGGTACAGATATTCTGCCCTTTTTAATAAGGTGCCTTCAGTTTCTTGAACTCTGATTTGATGTGACCCGGACCTTTTCTATGAACCTTTGACATTTGAACCTTTGGCATATGAAGCTTTTGATATGAACCCTGTGATTTGAACCTTGATATTTGGACTATGATTATATGAACCTTTGCTTTGATATGAACCTTTGACCTTTGACCCCAGTTTGATACCCGAGCCAAGTTCGTTTCCTAGCCATGAAGGTAACATGGCCGTGTCTGTGATGCACCACTGGCATGACTAGCGTGTAGCCCTAGTGATTTGGTTACACCGTCCCCATTTTGATTATGATATGCTAGCACACTATGATATGTTTTGTTATGGCCAATATGATTTGTTCGGGGGGCGAATGGATGCATCCTAGGTTCGTGTCTGTGTTCGTGGACAGTTCGTTTTGATATGATATGGTGACTGAGGATGGGTGCAATCCACTTCTTTCACAAAGTTCGGGAGCTGATCACTCCAACTGGTACATGAGGACACCCCTCATATTATCGGCTTATTTGAGAGGCATCCCCTCTATATGATTATGATATGATTATGATATGATATGTGATTTGTTTGGGCTCGTGGTGGATTACTGTCCTAAACCTTACTCTTTATTTCCTTTTCCTATATCTCATTCATTATGATATGTTTGTTCATTTCCATTTGATTTTGTTTCCGTTTATTATATCTGTTCACTGGGCTTTTTTAAGCTCAGCCGCATTTCTTTTCCTGCGGTAGGCCGGTTATAGTAGGAAGCCAGGAGCTTGGGTTTGCTTTGGGATGAGAGATTAGCTTATGAAGACGATACCTTAGTTTTAGTATTCATTTATGTATGACTACGTAGATTTGGTATATTTTCCTTTGTAACATTGTAAACCATTTGTATTATGTAAGTCGTATGATATGCTTGCCTTTGATATGTCACCATTTGCGTGACACTTCTACCCTTGCCGGGTTGGGGTGTTACACCTTTGCCCTTGTCGGGTTGGGGTGTTACACAGAGTAGCTTATTTGATCCGAGTTGACTTTCGTTGACTGGTCTTCATATCTTGAAATTAGAACTAGTATCCACTATTTAAGCTTACAAGAAGCTATTGTCAGCTTATATAAGCTTAAAACAAGGTTATATGGGAGCTTTTGATTGTTACTTAATAATATTAAAACTTATTCGAATTCACAGATAACTTGAAACTTAAATTGCTATTGAAAATGAGTTCAATTCTAACAAGACAAGAACATTTAAACTTAAAGTAACTTATATTGATCACTGGTAACTTGTATTACAAAAGATAGCTACTGGAAATAAAAAACGATTATGCTACTAATTAACTACTTGCTACAAAGGCTTACAAACATGTTCTATATATACTACACTAAGGTGGGAAACATTGAGTCATCATCTCTGATCAATTTCCAACCCTTGAATTGTCTTCAATTAATCTGAGTCGTCCAAAGTAGTTTTGGCGGGAAAATCAGATGTGAGTGGAAAATTGCATATGGCCGGTGATGAGTAGAGAGGAAGAAGCATTTAATGCTTAGGACATGTAGCAGGGATAAGGGGAAGAGATAAGGGGTGGGTGTGTCAGGATAAGGGTGGTGGATGGTGAAATCAGTGGGTTGAGGTGGTATTGAGTTTTGGCGGGGTGTGGTATTGAAGGAGACGGGTCAAACAAATGTTTGACCCTGATATTTAGCAAATGAAAATGGGCCGGGTTTTATTATTTTGGCTTTGGGCTTTGGTGGGCTGGGTTTAGTTTAATAAGTGGGATGGGTTTTAGGTATTTATTTGGTCCGGATTTAAGGTTTAATCACAAGGACCATTTATGTAATATGCTGAAATTAGAGGGGCCTGATTTGCCAACTTCCTAAATTTCTTCAAGGGACTAAACCTGCCATAAAACAATTACACAAGGACCAAAGTTGTATTTTTTAGCATTTTATAAACTTTAGGGACCTAATATGTAAATTTGGATTTTAGAGGGACTTGTTTTGTAAATTCCCAAAAGCTATCAATAAAGTTCCAAATTGTAAGTTCATGCATAGTACAAGGGTATTTTGTGAAATTTCAAGTTTTATAATACCCAGGGACCATTTTTGCCAATTTTGATACTTGAGGGGCAAAAGTTGCCAAGTTTTAGAAAACTTTCATCCAGGGATCATTTGTGAACAATTTTGATTGTCCAAGGACTTAAGTTGACTTTTCTATCATTTTGAGTTTTCAGGGACTAGTTTTGCCATTTGCTGAGATTTCAGGGACTGAAAACGACAATTGTTGTGAAATTGATCATTTTTCACTTGTTTTTCAATCTTTTGTACCTGAATCACATAAAAACACATTTTGATGAATTTGTATCATTTATGTGGTCATTTGTGTGTTTTTGGTCGTTTTTGTGGGTTTAAACAAGGTAAATATATGTGTATTTAGACACATATCAAATCCCCCACACTAAACTATCTTTTATGAAGTTTTAATGGATTTTCTCTTTACCAAAAGCCATTACTTCTGGAGTAGCCAATGTTTTAGTATGTGATACTTTGGTACAATGATAACCAAATGATTTTGAGCAAACCATCAGCTGTCAACGGTTTTGATTTGTCTTTACCAGAAGCCGTTTGCTTCTGGACTAGTCAACTCTTAGATAAATTATCAATATTATCTTTGGTGAGCTGATTACCAATTATGGTTTTTCCACTGCCTTTACCACAAGCCATAACCTTGCGGGCTAGCCAACTCTTCACTTATGAAGATATGGTGAGTCGAATACCATACAATTTTGGGCAAATTGTAAGCCATAAACGGATTTGATTTATCTTTACCAAGAGCCGTTTGCTCCTGGATTAGCCAATCCTTATGTGGGTTAGACATGGCGGACTGATTACCATTTGTTGTGTTTAGTACATAGTACTTCCACTAAAAAAAAATTTAATTTGGCCATTTTTGGGGAAAAAGGGACTAAAAGAGTACATTTATGATCAAAAATTCGCCAGAATTCCCCCCCCCCCCCCCACACTTAGAACTGAATATTGTCCTCAATATTCAAAGTCCCGGCTATTATGCCGAATCCTTGAACGTACAAAGATAACATTACTAGCCAAGTGTGGAAACACAACAGTTATTCTGTTTTTTTGGTATATACAATTTTCATTTGGTTTTCAGATTTATATACAAAATGTGGGGCACACCCCCACACTTAGGTGGTAGAAAGGGGTAAGAAAAGTGAAACACGGGTGAAAACCCATGTTATGGCTACTGTTTTTGATTACCGAGTCGCTAGCTTGACTCGACCCCGAATTAATTGGTTCATGGGGAAATCCTCGACCTCTTCCAAAAAGGAATCACTTCCCTCATCCGGCGTGAGAGAAGGAGAAGAGTCGGAAATGATTGGATGAGAAATTGGAGTGGGATTGCCACTCACAGAATTATGAAAGGTAAGGTAAGGAGAATATTTTTGGTTTTTGATTTTATAAAAGAAGGGAAAAATGTTTTTGTATTTTTAGCTTTTATATATATACAAAGGAAATGAAAGTAGGGAAATCCTAACAACCGCCCCTCGAAAGGGAATCTGGGCTTGACAGAGCTCAGCAACTGGAATCCGACAACCGAACGATCAAACGTTCTAAATAGAGGAGTTAACAAACTGCGCGTTACCGCCCCTTAAAAGGGAATCTGGGTTTGTAACGTCTACCAAATTGTGTTCAAACAGCCAACAACCAAATGTTGTAACTGAGGGACTAATCAAACTGGGCAAGTTGTGTGCTATGAAAAGGAAAATATTTTTGGGTTTTTTTTTTTTTTTTTTTTTTTTTTTTTTTTTTTTTTTTTTTTTTGAAAATAAATCAATTAAACCAAGATCGAGAAAAAACACAAGTAAACTTAACCAACAATCAACAAGCGTACGGTAGCTCTCTAAAAGATAAACGCACAGAGTGGCGGAGAAGCAAAGGTGGGCAATTAAGCTCCTTAAAAACCCGCTTCTTTCAGTCCGACAATTTAATGTCAGACTATCCTAGAACCTCCGTTAGAGTTTGTTTATCAATCAAAGGTGAGCCGATATTCGCAAGTGATACAAAGGTAAATTTTTAAATCTTTGGTTTGGGAACTTATTATGGTCGTACCCCCAGTTAGGTAGTACTCTGTCTTGGTTCTCGATGGTAATTTTTATTTATTATTATTAAAGAAAACGGAAAATATTTTTGGGTTTTTAATTTTTATATGATAATTATAATAATAATATATATAGAAAAGAAAAGAAAAATATTTTTGTATTTTATATTGTTTTTGGGAAATAGGAACTTCTGATAGAAGGATCTCGAATCACTAATCGCTAAAATTCTTCACAATAGTCGCAGCACACCTCCCCGGCAGCGGCGCCAAAATTTGATTCCTCCCAAACTAGTTATCTTTTATTTCTCTATCACACAAGTCAACCACTTGTGAATGGTCAACCGTAATAAATGATAAAATATAAACAGTCTCAGAACGAATGCTCGTGTGTAGTGTGAAACCAGGCAAGTGATCACCCGGATCGTTTCCCAACGAGATGTGAATGGAAAACTGTGAAAAGCTAGGATTAGAGTGACTGATGATTTAGATTGCTTTTGATTTTGCTTTAAACAATTCTAAATAACAAATTAAAACAGATATGCACAATAATATTAAACGCGAATAAATAAACTGAAACGCGTAACGGAAAAGCTAAAAAGGACTAAAAAGTGAAATTTATAAAATTTATGAAATTTAAAACCTAAAAATGTAAAATTACTTAAAACTTATTTAAAAAATTAAATTATAATTTTTTATACTTTTTATTTAATTATATTTAATTATTTATTATTTAATTACTTATTAAAATATTTAAATTTATAAAAAATACTAAATGAACAAAGAAAATTCTAAAACTTTTTCTAAAAATATTATAAAATGAAAAGAAGCTAAGAAAATTATAAAAATGAAAATTACTTAATTAAAATTTAAAAAGATAAATTCTATTAAATAGAAGCTATCACTATATTTCTATTTTTGGTTTTTCTTAAGGTTTAAAAATATAGTTATATTTTTCCTAGATTAAAAATGACAAAAGAAAATTATGAAAATTAGATTTATATTTTTCTGATTAATATTTTATTTTTTATGATTTAATTACTATTATAAACTACTTAAAATGATTAAAAATATTAAAACTATTAATAAAAATCTGAAACTTTTTTCTAAATTACTTTATGATATTATAAAGCTAAGAAAAATAAAAAGGTGTTGACAGCTTTTATGGATAAGCTGTTAATAAGCTAACAATTTATATAAGCTAAAAATTGAAAAACAAAAGAAGGGTTAAATAGAAATGGGTTACTAATACTAACGGAACTGGTGCCCCAGAGCAGTTGGAAGGGGGTTTTGTTGTGTGTGTGTTGGGTTGCTGAGGTCCCAGGTTCGATTCCACAAACCCCACTTTTTGCTAACTATTTTTTTTGGAGATTTTCTTTTTGAGATTTACTAATAAGCTAATAATAATAACTTTTTACACTGGACTTATTTTTGGAACTTAAGAAATAAGCTGGAAAAACAGCTTGAGCTTAGGCAGTTGGCTTAAAGCTTTTTATAAGAACTAGGAAACTTCGAATGAGCTATAAGCTTCGAGATAAGCTATGAGCTTATCGAAAAGGCTTCTAGGAACTGTTTATACAACTAAATAACTTATAGGGACTAGAAAATTGCAGGCTTGAGAGCTGAAAAGCTCAGAATAAGCTTAAAGCTTATCTGAGTCTGCTAGGGGTGGTGCCCTGCACCAAGGCTAACTTGCCCACTTCGAGGGCTAGTTTCGAGGCCTAAGAGAGTTCTAAAAATCGAAATAAAAATTCCCTAGTGAGACAAGCTGGTGGAGTTTATGAATCCACAAGAACTAATTTAAACGGGCTTATGAGCTATAAATGAAAAATCTTTAAAGTTTCCAAAGAGTCACAAAATCTGCTAATGCAGACTGTTTGAACTGGTATGGGATTTCTTTGTGCACACGACTTGTGCAGGGTTCTGGGGTTCTAGGGACTGACTAAGTGGATTAAATGGACTACAAAAATGCCAAAGGCAAGGTCCAAATAAGCTTAAAGCTCTGGAGAGCTTATTTGACCTTTCTAGGAACTGTTATGATCACAGTGGGTTCAAAAGTACTATATCTAGTTCTATTGCTGATTAGAGTTTCAAAATAGCTTCTTAGGGCTTAGAAAAGCTTGTGCAAATGTGACCAAATGGTCAATCAACAGTAAACTAAGGTTTTGGCTTGTGACAGTTACTAAACCAAACAACCCTTTAGGGCCTGCTGTTTGGATTTTCTAATTGAACTGGTTCTATTAAGCTTCGAATTGACTTCTAATGGAGCAAACAAGTCACTTAAGCTATAAAAATAACTTGTGAATGAAAATGAAGTGATTATAATTAAGCTAGCTTATTCTATATGTTTTTGGCTTTTATGAGTTATATATAGTGAAAATGAAGAACAAGTCTGAAATAAACTAAGAAACTGAATTACTAGTGATTATGAACTACTGATAAGGAATAAATGATAATGATAAGCTATTTAACAAGCTAGAAATAGTAATATGGAAAATCAAGAAAAAGCTTAGAAAAAGCTTACAATCGAACTGGGCAATGAGACAAAGAACTAGGGACCAAGAACAACCTATAGGCTTCCCATGAAGCCACTAAACCATAAGCTTCCAAAATTTCAGCTTATTAACATCCAGAGTAGCTTATTTGATCCGAGTTGACTTTCGTTGACTGGTCTTCATATCTTGAAATTAGAACTAGTATCCACTATTTAAGCTTACAAGAAGCTATTGTCAGCTTATATAAGCTTAAAACAAGGTTATATGGGAGCTTTTGATTGTTACTTAATAATATTAAAACTTATTCGAATTCACAGATAACTTGAAACTTAAATTGCTATTGAAAATGAGTTCAATTCTAACAAGACAAGAACATTTAAACTTAAAGTAACTTATATTGATCACTGGTAACTTGTATTACAAAAGATAGCTACTGGAAATAAAAACGATTATGCTACTAATTAACTACTTGCTACAAAGGCTTACAAACATGTTCTATATATACTACACTAAGGTGGGAAACATTGAGTCATCATCTCTGATCAATTTCCAACCCTTGAATTGTCTTCAATTAATCTGAGTCGTCCAAAGTAGTTTTGGCGGGAAAATCAGATGTGAGTGGAAAATTGCATATGGCCGGTGATGAGTAGAGAGGAAGAAGCATTTAATGCTTAGGACATGTAGCAGGGATAAGGGGAAGAGATAAGGGGTGGGTGTGTCAGGATAAGGGTGGTGGATGGTGAAATCAGTGGGTTGAGGTGGTATTGAGTTTTGGCGGGGTGTAGTATTGAAGGAGACGGGTCAAACAAATGTTTGACCCTGATATTTAGCAAATGAAAATGGGCCGGGTTTTATTATTTTGGCTTTGGGCTTTGGTGGGCTGGGTTTAGTTTAATAAGTGGGATGGGTTTTAGGTATTTATTTGGTCCGGATTTAAGGTTTAATCACAAGGACCATTTATGTAATATGCTGAAATTAGAGGGGCCTGATTTGCCAACTTCCCAAATTTCTTCAAGGGACTAAACCTGCCATAAAACAATTACACAAGGACCAAAGTTGTATTTTTTAGCATTTTATAAACTTTAGGGACCTAATATGTAAATTTGGATTTTAGAGCGACTTATTTTGTAAATTCCCAAAAGCTATCAATAAAGTTCCAAATTGTAAGTTCATGCATAGTACAAGGGTATTTTGTGAAATTTCAAGTTTTATAATACCCAGGGACCATTTTTGCCAATTTTGATACTTGAGGGGCAAAAGTTGCCAAGTTTTAGAAAACTTTCATCCAGGGATCATTTGTGAACAATTTTGATTATCCAAGGACTTAAGTTGACTTTTCTATCATTTTGAGTTTTCAGGGACTAGTTTTGCCATTTACTGAGATTTCAGGGACTGAAAACGACAATTGTTGTGAAATTGATCATTTTTCACTTGTTTTTCAATCTTTTGTACCTGAATCACATAAAAACACATTTTGATGAATTTGTATCATTTATGTGGTCATTTGTGTGTTTTTGGTCGTTTTTGTGGGTTTAAACAAGGTAAATATATGTGTATTTAGACACATATCAACCACCACTTTTTAAAACCGATTGTTTTATCTATTGGAAAACAAGATTTGAAACGTATGTGAAATCAAAAGACATTGATCTTTGGCATGTTATTACTGAGGGTGTCTTTAAACCTGTTGAAAAGAATCCGGTAACTAAAAAGGATGAAATTATTCCTTATGACCAACAAAGTGATAATCTTAAAAGAAAACTAGCCAAAAATAATGAGGCTAAAATGATGATTTACAATGCTTTGCCGAAAAAGGAATTTGAAAGAATTTTTATGTGTAATACGCCAAAAGATATTTGGAAAAATTTGTTAGTCACCCATCAAGGTAATAATCAAGTCAAGGAAAACAAGATTGATCTTCTTGTGCAACAATATGAACAATTTTCCATTCCGGAAGTTGAAACTATAGATAATGCTTTTGCTAGATTTGATACTATTATCACTAGTCTTAAAGCTCTTGATGAAGGTTACTCAAGCAAGAACTATGTTAGGAAATTTCTTAAGGCTCTACATCCCAAATGGAGAGCAATGGTCACCGCCATTGAAGAGTCAAAGAACTTGGCGACATTATCACTTGATGAACTAATAGGAAACTTGAAAGTTCATGAAATGATAATCAAGAATGACTCCGACATAGTCAAAGGCAAAAGTGAAAAAGTTAGATCTCTCGCATTGAAAGCCAAGAAGGAGTCTAGTGATGAGGAAAGTTCGGATTCCGATAGTGAAGACGAAGAGTATGCATTAGCGGTTAGAGACTTTAAGAAGTGCTTTAGAAGAAGAGGTAGATTTGTAAGACAACCTCGTGATGAAAAGAAGTTGTTTCAAAAGAACCAGAATGACAAGAAAGAAAAGAGTGATAGAAAATGCTTTAGATGCGGAGATCCAAACCATCTCATCGGAGAATGTCCTAAACCACCGAGAACGAAGAACCAACGAGCACTCGTAGGAGGTTCTTGGGGTGATAGCGGGGAGGAAGAAGAGGAGAAGCCAAATGTCAAAACATGTCTTATGGCTCAAGCTTCAAATGAGGTACATTCCGACTCTTCTTACTATAGTGATGATAATTCGTCAATAGATGATAATATACTATATGATGAATATAATAAATTATGTGAAGTAAGTTCTAAAATTAGAACTAGAAACAAAATGCTAAAAGCAACTTTGCATAAACTCGAAACAGAAATTTTAGAACTAAAAGACCAAGTCAAAAGACTTGAGAAAAGGAAAGAATGTGATGTTGGATGCGAATCATTCCATAATCTTAGATTAGAAGACGTAGAACTTAGGAAAAATGCGTTAAGGATCATTAAGTTCGAAAAAGGAACAAAAGCACTTGATGACATGTTAGATAATATTAGATATAGTGAGCATGTCGGTGCGGGTTTAGGTTTTAATCCAAATGAAGCTTCGACAAGTAAAACAAAACAAGTAAAATTTGTCAAACCCAGAAGTTCTGTCGAAACAGAGGATGATACCATTAAAGGTACAGACGGCACCACTAAAATTAGTGGTACCGTGGTGCCATCTGATGCAAAAGACAGAACTGAGTCGAGTCTGAAAAATAACTTAAGTCCTAAACCAAGTCACATAGTAGTTAACAATGTTAACATACTTGTTGCTAATAAAAAGGAGGTCAAAAGCTTTTACAAACCTTTGTCAACCCCCGGACTTGGATTTGTAAAACCCGATACTAGATCAAAGACTCCTCCACCTAGAAAAACAAATGTTCCTAAACCTCGGTCAAGAACTCCTCAACCAAGAAGTAACTTCAGAAGACAAAGTTATCCAAGTAACTATCCCATAACTTGGAATAACCTTCAACAACGAAGTTACTTGCCATAGGAAATTTGTCCTTCGTTCCAACATCCTAACCAAATGCAACAAATGCATGGGATGTTTAACACTAACAACTTTGGACCCATGAGATATTGGGGACCAAATGTTTGAGTTTTTGTCTTGCTAAATAGAAATGCTTGAGAATCGACTTGGAGCCCGACGAATGGGTTAAGACCAGTGGGTGCACTAATTGCATGACGAAAAATCAAGGTCTAGTCTCATCTTACTAAGCATACAACGAAGGTAACATTACTTTTACCAGTTAATAAGCAACATCACAGGCTAAGGTACGCTTTCTCAAAACTTCCTTACTATTAGATATATTAAGCTTGTAGATTACTTAGGATCTAACTTAGTTAGCATTAATATAATGGACGTGAAAAGCGCATCTCTAAATGGTTTTATCAACAAGGAGGTACATGTAGTACAACCTCCGGGATTTGTTGATCCCTAAAAACCATATCATGTTCATAAACTCAAGAAAGCACTCTATGATCTTAAACAAGCCCCCAAAACTTGGTACGATAGATTAAAGGCTTTCTTTCTTAAACATGAATATAGCATGTGAATGGTTGATAACATACTTTTCATGAAGAAACGAAATTCGCATCTCATCATTGTTCTAATATATGTCGACGACAATTATATTAGGCTTACCTTGTCCAGAAATGTGCGATGATCGTTCAAAGATCATGCGTAACAAGTTTGAGATAAGCATGATGGGTGAATTAAATTTCATCCTTGGTCTTCTAATAATACAAATGTGTTGGGAATTAAATATTCTGAAGTTTAAGTATCGGGAAAATCTCTCAAGTGATTTAAATCTGGTAGCAGTAGAGTTAAGTCTGGTGAGTTCCAAAGTTAAGTCTACTGGTTATCTGCTGGTTAAAGTCTGGTTGTTGAAGTTAAGTCTGGTGGTTAAGTCAAGTGTTAATTCTGGTGACTATCAGAGTTAAGTCTGCTTAATGAAGATATTAAGTCTGGTTGACTAGAATTCAATAATACACGGTAGATAATATCTTACCCCATGTGCTCAGTCTTTATCTTATACTCACAGAACAAGTTGTAAACATAGATACATGTTGTATCTTAGTTACTGACACACATAAGATAAGCTAGCAAGTTGTTTGACAAGACTTAACATTATTGTAAAGATCTTTCTTATGTTATAAAAGAAAGATCTTAGACTAGAGATATAAGTGTGTTAAAACTTATAGTGCAAAATATATCTCTCAAGAACATAGAACATAAACAATATCACAAAATATAGAAACATAAGATTCAAGGTTGTAACCCTAGTGATATCTCAAGATCACTCGTATTATTATCATTAATAATGTTGAATCGTTTGGTGATAAGCTTTCATTGTTCATTGTCATATAACAAACACAACTGTTCCATTTCCATAACCATAGTAACCTTCTAAGTGTGATTAAGTAGATTCCGCATACTTAATCATATTCACTCAATATATCATATACACAAAGTACAAAAGGTTTAACCACCTTAACAGTGTATCGATCGAAACCTAACAAAATGGAAGATAGTATCTTCTTTAATCTAAGTATATTAAAATATATAAGTAGTTTAAACCTATGAAAATGCCCATGTCCGCGGAAACGAAACTTACAATAGACGATGAAGGTGAGTACGCGGATAGTACTAAGTTTAGGGGCATGATAGGTAGTTTACTCTACCTAACGGCAAGTAGGCCCGATATCATGTCTAGTGTCTGCCTTTGTGCTCGCTTCCAAGAGGATCCCAAAACCTCTTACCTTGAAGCGGTTAAGCGTATCTTCTGATACATTAAAGGCACTATACACTTGGGATTGTACTATCCAAAGAGGACCGGTGTAGAAACTATTGTCTATGTCGACTCTGATCATGCGGGAGATTATGTGGATCAAAAAAGTACGAGTGGCGTTTCTACCTTCATGGGTTGTTGTCTAACTTCTTGGTTCTCCAAGAAACAAACGACTCTTGCCATTTCCACGACCGAATCCGAATACGTAAGCGCCGAAAAGGCATGACAACAAGCACTTTGGATGAAACAAGCTCTAATCGACCATGACATCTATTTCGACGACATTCCGATGATGAACGACAACCAAGGTGAAATTGACTTGATCAAGAACCCCGTGCAATGACCGCGTACGAAACACGTCAAAATACGTCATCACTTCTGTCGCGATAATGTCCAAAAAGGAAACATTTCTATCGAGAAAAGTTCTCTCACATGACAACATCGCTGACATACTAACCCGACTACTCAAACGAGAATCCTTCAACTGTCTACGACTAAGTCTGAATGATGGAACACATTCTGTGAATTTTATAATTTACGTTTGTTCGTGAACATATTCTGAATTTCTTCTTATGACTATTTAAATATTTCACTGGAAATATGAAGTCATCCTTCATATCCTTCTAATGACTATTTACGTATTTCCTTGGAAATATTAAAATCATCCCTTCGCATCTAACTTCATCCGTCAAATCCTAATGGATTTATCTCGTAAAAGAATTTATCAGGTATAAATTATCTCCTCGCGTCAAAAGGTCTCACTAAATAAGCGAGAATTATTCGTCTAAAATCAAAACAGGACAAAAATTGTTCTCAGCGGGACACGGCACCACTAAATTTAGTGGTACCGTGGTACCGTGTATCTGATACAACCCGTTTTCTTTTCCTTTTTCCCTCACTATTCACATTCAAACACTCCCCATTCCTGCAAATGCTGACAAACCAAAAAACCACAACCTAAATTCAATTCAACCATTCAAAAATCAAATCGAGGCATTGGATTTCAAGATAATCAACCACTACATCTTTCTTAACATTAATTAGTCACTTAACTCAAATTTTCTTTAATTTTGAGTCTAGGGTTTGTTCATATACACAAAATCGAATTGGGGCTTTTTAATTTAGATTGAAGTTTTATGCAATTAGAACTAGGATTAGACAATGTTTAACTAACATGATTCCCTAAACATAGGATTTACATAAACCCACTTATATTGCATATTTTGGTTTGAATATTATTATCAAAATTCGAATTAGATTAATTATTTTTGGTGGAATCATGTCTAGGATGCTTGAAATTGGATTAGGAGTCATTAACATTCAAGCTTTTCAATCTTAAGATTTTTGGCGCCAAGATGGTGCATTTGCCAAACACCCCAATTCTCTTATTTTTGAAAAATCTCACACAACTAGTATCATGAAACATTTTTCGTGCATTGTTGATACAAACTAAAAACTATTTCTCATGCATACATGATCTCACAAATATTGGTCGAATTACATAACTAATATGTATTCTTCGACATATTTGTTTGAGCAAAATTGAAGGTAGGAGCGTTTGGGTAATCTCATTATTTTTTAGTCGAGATTATCGCACCTCCACATTGTTTGCATATAGGCACACACTAGAGATGTGATCATCAATAATACAAAAGTTAACATATATATACTTATATATTTTTGTTGGTAACAATGCCTCGTAATGATTACCAAGACACTAAGTCCTTCATCCCCCTCCTAATCGATGATCCAAACATTCCTGATGAGCACAAAGCTTATCTTCAAAAAGTCCAACATCGATACATACACGAAGGTCGTGTAGTCGATGCTTACTTTGCTCCATTGGATGGCATCAATGTATGCTTTCCAACAATCGACTTTGATTGCTTATACAAAATAAATTATCAAATCTGCCCTCGTTTCATTCTTGAGTTCTATAGTCGTGCTCGTACCTTCAATGATCTTGAGGGTAATGTCTTTATAGATTTCTAGATTTGAAATCAAAATATCGATTTATCTATTACCGAGTTTGGTGATATTCTTGGTGTCCCATTCTTATGGTCAATGTTCCTACACAGAAGACCATTCTTTAGAGTCTCTTTACTATCATCTTGAAAGTAAAGGTTCATATCTAACCGAAATTCCCGATCCTCAAACCATAAAGCAACATGCTCAAATCCCTCGAGTCACCAACACGTACCAAAAACGTGATGGTTTAATAGTCCACCTTGACCCAAACCGAATCTATCTCAAAGAAATCCTTCCCGATCTCAAAGATTAGGAACTCCTTCTTCGTGAGAATGTCTTGTCTCTTGTGGGCAACCGGAATCATGTTTCGGCAAGTCTAGCCCATATGCTCTATTGTATTAGTACCGAGAAGCCATACAACCTCGTGTACTACATCGCAAAAATAATTGCCAACATTCATGGTCGGTCCGATAAGCTCATGTCATACGGTATGTTGCTTACTCGTCTCTTTCGTTGGGTCATGGCTAATCACCCACACCTAGAAAATGTAAACTACTTCCTTGTCAAGCCCGTTATGAAACCTCTTGGTGGACCACAACGCCGCACAAAGCAACGTAGTGACAAAGGGTCAAAACGTGGTCGTAAATCCACTTCCGATGCTACTTTCTCTTCCTCCTCCTTCCATCATGGATCATCATCTCAACCTATGGATGAGGATGATGTTGAAATGAATGAAGAAGGAACCTCTCGTACTCGTACTCCTTAACCCGACACATACTTTCGTAATCTTAAAACATCCGACTTCACTCCAACAACCGACCTTCCCTACAGCAACACCAACTTAAGCGTTGTGAGGCGAAGGCAAACGACGATGTATAATCGACAAGTGTCAATGCACGAGCAAGCCATCAGGGGGTTCAAGTCAATTGGGAAGGCACCCAAGGGCATCGACAACAAAATCAAGAAGTTAGGGAGGTTGAGAGATTGAACAGTGCGTTAACTACCACTTAATTAGTATTATTAACTTAAGTATTATTAAACTAACTTCCATGGGGTTTTGGCTACGACCATATGACATTAACAAACTTGGTTTAACTATAACTTAGGATGATTGACTTGGCATGAGTTGCTTCGGGTGTGTCATTCCATTTTACCACCTGATTGAACAAATATTCGTCAACCAAGCCTTCGATGGTGATCAAAGGAATAATGGGGTGTTGAGATTGCGCCAAGCTTGTTCTTAACCTGAGAATAAGAAATACAAAGACACTACGTTAAGTGATTGCGCAGGGGTTGGACCCTGCGAACCACCTCCGGCGTGCGAGTAAGTATGTGTAATGGTAATGTAGGTCGTAAATTTAGAGAGTGAGGTTAACTTGAAAATTACTTACATTGTTCTTGGCCCGACTATGCTATTTATAGGTGAGAAATAGGACATAGTGGGCGGTTGCACATAGTTCGGAGATCATGGGGGCGTCCCATGGAAAGTGGTAACCGCTAGGGCTTTGTAGCCCACGATCTCTGTTTTGGCGGGAAGCCAAAGGATAGAGGAGACGTGGGTTTGACCAGGTCTGGATGATCCTTCGTGTTAGTCCCTTCGTCAGGAATACCCCGAAGGGCTTAGGGCTTCGATTGGCGGATTCCCACATGGTAACCATTCGCAGGCGAATGGTTTTACGCCAATGAAACGTATTAGAAGGTTAACCTGGGCCTCCGAAGGGAGGGCTTTCTACAGGCTCGAAGGGGAGTCCTTCGACCCGTTAGGAGGGTACATCATCAAGCCCCCCAGTCGAAGGCGATATATACGTACGAGCATAAATTGCTTTCGACTCAAAAAATCTGCTACACTCTATCCCCTCTGTCACAAAGCCGAACGAGATAAAGATAAGTGTTTAAAGAAATTATGCGCAATAAATGCGGCTAATAACTCTCCACCTACTACACCCTAGGCTGCAGCAGCTACTATATCGGTAATTTCAAACTTCTTTTCAAAATTGAAAAATGGTTTGGAATCCGTATTCTACTCAAAGTCTCAAACTATGAGTACACGTGGACGGTTAGGGTAAATTTCCAATAAATATGCATAAACTCTTTCTAATCCCTACTTGATCATACTTTTTGGTTGCGCCCATAATACACATACACAGTACGGTGCTTTGTGCTTCTTCAAAAAATTTAAGGTAATTATCCCACCTCGTTCTCATTGTTACAAATACGATATGAGTATGGCAGCCAAAAGGATTATCAGGCAGCAAAAATGTTCCTTATCGGAACAGGCTTTAATGGAGTTTTTAAGGAAATACCCTATGCCCAAAGAAGTTAAAATTATGTTACCAAACGAAAACCAAAGTATCTTTGATGCCCCTGCTGGATATGTTGGGTTGTATGTTCATGCTTTTACGGAATCCAACTTTAGGATTCCTATTCATCCACTAATCTTAGAATTTTTACAGTATTATCAAGTACATATCTCTAGGTTGAACCCGTTTGGCCTGGCTAAACTAACCACCTACATTGTTGTATGCAAAGCTTATGGCTATGAACCCACGCTTAACGTGCTTAGAGGTTTTACCAACCTTTGCCCTGGTGGTGATTGGTTAACTTTAGGCAAAAGAAGTGAACCTGATGTTCCCTGTTTAATAACAAAACCTTTTGCCAACATAAGAAAATGGAAAGGTTTGTTTTTCTATGTGCAAGACACTATCATACCTCCCCAGTATCCAGCGTTGCTAGACAAAGACTTTCGTTTTGACGAGAAACGTTTTGATGATCCTTTGCCACACTTCGTCAGAAGCTATCCCCTTTACCAACGTCTTGAACGTCACCCATTTGACGTGCAAACTTTTCCTGAGCCGATACTGTTTATGGCGGGGATTGTAGATCATTGGGAAGGCTCTCCGCTGGAACCTGCTATAATCTGCAATGGGAAAAGTATGCGTATACCTATTAAAATAAAGTAAATTACTTATCTGATGATATTTATCTCTTCTCGTTGTATCTCTGTAGGGATGGCATTCAGGAACTTCGTCGTGGCTCGTGGTGTTAGAGAAGTTAGTTTTGTCCCCAAAGAGCCAGAAGAAACAAGCTATGGGGTAGGTTCTCCATCTATGTCAATTGAGAATGACAAAACCCCGCAGTTTGTGGAAACTGTTGCAGATTCCGATGACCCCCTTATCAAGGAATTTCAAACGAGGCTCGCAAGGTCCTCCGGTGTTTCAAGCAAGAGAAGTAGTAGAGCAAAGGTTGTCATGTCTGTAAGGAGTCCTCCAAAGAGGAAATTAGCCCTTCCCAGCCTTCCAACGAGAGTTGTGAAAGCCAAAGGATCACCCTCTAAAACTTTTATACCCACTCCTCTAACGATCCCTTGTGATCCTACTCCAAGTAAGCTAGCATCTTTCATGCGTATCGAAAGCCATTCGCCATATAACTTGTGTTCTATGCTTTTTCAGGCCTTCCCGATGTTGTGGAACTTCCTACTGCACATGCCTGTCGACAATTGGTTGACAAAATGACGCCTACCAGCTGGAAAGGAGTTTTGAATAACATGTCTATTGAAGAACTCTGCGATTTTCACTCCAAAAGTTACGCTAGGCAGGTTGTTTTGGATAATCATCTTAATTCGCGAACAAGGGAATTAATGCAAACGTTGTTGGATGCGAGGGTAAAAATGGATGCTATTTTATCTAAAGAAAAAGCTAAGGATCAGGGATATGATAAGTTGGAGGCTAAGTGTAAAGAGGTGATGGAGGACTTTGAGAAGAATCCCTTCGTACGAGATATGCGGGTCAAAATTAACAGACTCGAAATCCAACTGAAAGAATCCCAGGAGAGGTGTAATAAATTGAAGGTTGAGGAGTCCAAAGTTTCCATCTATAGAGCCCAAATTGCCGCGCTTGAGTCTAAATGTACAAGCTTGGAGATTGAAAGGTCTAGGCTAGCTGAGCAGGAGAGTAACGTGGTTGATAAACTCCATGATCTTGAATCCAAGCTGCAAATCTTGGAGAGGGACCGAGCTGAGGTAGTTTCAAGAGTTGTTCCTCATGTTGCTATGGAATTGTATCGTAGCGATGAGGTAGGGGAAGTTATTGGGAGGCTTGTGAACGCAGCCATCTTCTACGGAACGTGCACCGCCTTGGAAGAAGTTGCCAAAACAAAGAAACCCGTTGTTCTGTCGGAGGTGTCTTACTATCGCCCCAATTCGGAGCGAGAGTTTGATGAAGCTGGTGATGCTTTTATTTCAACAAAGTACCCATATCTTTCCGAAGTGACCAAAGATCCATTGGCTTCAATTGAGGAGCTGTTGGCAAAGAAGCCTATGAAGATCCAACCTTCATCCTCAACAAGGAAATCCAACTCTGCTCTACCTTGAAATGGTCCCCACCATGCTATAATTTTATCTTTTATTTCTGTTTGAACAATTTATCTTTTGTGTCGCTGGGCTTCGACCAGTAACTTTAGACAATCGTCCTTTTTGTGACTAAGACTTCACGTAGCCTTTGTTCGTCATAATTTAGTGGAATATGTCCCACTCTTTTTGTCATGTTTATCTTCTCTTACGCTTACTTCAAGAGCGTAAACATACAACCTAAGGTTATAACCTTATTGTGTGTATTTTGGACCAAGATTTTAAGCAATCGTATAATTTGATTGCGACAGAGGGTCGCGACCCACTCCGCCTTTATCCTTAAGTAGCAAAGGGCTTTTAATACCCTGAGACTTCATAGGAAAGTTAATGTGAATTATACTGGATGTTACATATATACAAGGCTTGTGCCTTGCCACATCCTTCGACATTGAAACTTTTACACTACTTGGCTGGACAAATCTTTGTTGTAAAGAACGAAACAAGAGATTTGAGGGAAATGCGTTATATCATTAATTGGGTAGGGAGGATTACATCATTTTAAGAAATGAATACTAGGACACCTACCATTAATGCTTCTTTCCCCGAATGAGAAGAATGCGTTACATGAAATTTGAAAAACAAGATGAGTAGTAAGTTTTATATGTAAAACTTACGAAGGTTAGTACCGTTCCAAGTTCTATCCATGACTTCCCCTTTAAGTGTTGCGAGCTTGTACGCGCCATTGCCGTAGGCTTCTGATATAACGTAGGGTCCTTCCCACGTTGGCCCTAGTTTTCCTTCGTATTCAGCTTTGCTTGCGCTATTCAGACGAAGGACATAGTCACCTGGCTTGAGTGTGGAAGGTCGAACTCGGCTGTTATAGTACTTTTCAATCTTCTGTTTGTGGGCAGCCTCCCTGATCGAAGCTATTTCTCTTCTTTCTTCCAGAAGATCAAGATTTTCTCGAACCTTTTCATTATTTGTCCATTCTTCAAAGTTCACGATGCGTTCCGTTTCGATGCTTATTTCAGAGGGTATAACAGCTTCCGTTCCATAGGTGAGGCTAAAAGGAGTCTCCCCGTGGCTTGACTTAGGGTGCGTCCTATGTGCCCACAAAACTTGGGGCAACTCGTCTACCCACCCATGATGGCTTCGTCCCAATCTCTTTTCGATTCCTTCTATGATATCCCGGTTCGTAACTTCTACTTGCCCATTACCTTGGGGATGATAAACGGAAGTGAATGACTGTTTGATCTTAAGACCTTCGCAGAAGGTTGGGAACACCCCTTCGGCAAACTGCTTTCCATTGTCGGAGATGATAATGTGAGGGACACCGAAATGACAGATTATGTGTTCCCATACGAATTTCTCCATATGTCTTCCTGTCACTGATGCCAAGGGCTTCGCTTCAACCCATTTGGTAAAGTAGTCTATGGCTACCACCAAAAACTTTACTCCCCCTGGAGCAACTGGAAGGGGTCCGACTATGTCAATTCCCCATTGGCAGAAAGGCCATGCTGACGTAACGGAGGTCATGTCTTGCTTAGGCATTCTTGGGACCTTGGAATGGATCTGACATGCTTCACACTTTTGTATTATTTCCATGGCATCCCTGTGCATGGATGGCCAATAATACCCAAGCTTCATTACTTTTGAGACAACGGAGCGAGGGCCTGCATGTAACCCGTAAGAGCCTTCGTGAACTTCGTATATGATATTCAAAGCCTGCTTTGGCCCCACACAACGAAGCCACGGTGATAAGAAGGATTTCCTGTATAGATTATCCCCAATAAGTCTATATTGGGGAGCCTTTATACGGACCTTTCGAGCTAGTTTAGGGTCTTCTGGCAAGATGCCGCTGATCAAGTACTCCCTAATTGGAGTCATCCAGTTGGTGCCCTCCTCAGTTACAATGTCTGAAACTTCGCCTTGTTCGATTGACCTATCAGCCAATACTTCTACCAGAACCTCCTTTGTTAAATGAGCGAACGCCATTGACGCCAATTTGCTTAAGGCATCTGCTTTCTTGTTCTGATTCCTGCGGACATGTACTATATTAGAGGTTTCGAAACCTTGGAGAAGTTCCTTAGTCTTTTCCAGATACTGTTTGATGGTGGGCTGTCTTGCTTCATAGGAGCCCTTGACTTGATTGGCGACTAGTTTGGAATCTACGAAAATGGACAGATTTTGAATTTCCATTTCTTTTGCTAGCCGAAGTCCCGCTAGCAGAGCTTCGTATTCGGCTTCGTTGTTGGTGGTTTCGAACTCAAATCGGAGTGCATAAGTATACTCTTTTCCTTCCGGGCTGACCAACATTAAACCTGCTCCCGAACCATCGGAACTTGAGGCTCCATCTGTGTACAGCTTCCATCCTTCGATCGTCTTCGAAGGCTGTCGCTTAGGGACCTCCTTGTCTTGGCTAGGTCCGGAGGGCGTTTCTGCTAGGAAATCTGCCAGTACCTGGCCCTTGACGGAATTTCGACCTTTATATTCTATTTCATGCTCTCCCAATTCAATGGCCCATTTGGCTACCCTTCCTGATTTCTCGGGTTTCGACAATATCTGTCTGATAGGCTTATCAGTCAAGACTGTGATGGGATGAGCCTGAAAGTATCTTCGAAGGCGTCTCGCAGCGTAAACCAAAGCAAGGATTAGCTTTTCCAAATCCGGGTAGTTTAGCTCAGCTCCTTGTAGAACCCTGCTAACAAAGTATATTGGGACTTGTTTCTTTTCCCTTTCGGCTAAAAGCACCGCGCTGATGCTTTCGAAGGAAGCCGCAATGTATATGAACAACACTTCGCCTTTGATTGGGGCCGTCAGTGTTGGTAAGATTTCTATGAATTCTTTTAGCTTTTCGAAAGCTGCTTCCGCCTCGCAACTCCATTGGAAAGTCTTCTTATCTGTGCACCCTTTGAGTGTTTTGAAGAATGGTAAAGAACGATCTGCCCCTTTTGAAAGGAACCTGCTGAGTGCCGCAAGCTTCCCATTGAGGCTTTGGACTTCCTTTAATGACTTTGGAGCCTGAAGATCAGTGATGGCTTTAACTTTCGAAGGATTGGCTTTAATCCCTTGCTTCGTTATCAAATGCCCCAAGAATTTCCCTTCCTCCATGCCAAAGGAACACTTTTTGGGGTTAAGTTTCATGTTGATTGCCCGTAATTGATCGAAGGTTTCTTGAATGTCAGAGAGGAGGTCCTCTTCAGTTCTGCTTTTGATTACCATGTCATCGACGTAGGCTTCCAAGTTCCTTCCAATTTGCTTATGGAAGGCCTTGTCTACTAATCGTTGATAAGTAGCCCCTGCGTTCTTTAAGCCGAAAGGCATCTTCTTGTAACAATAGACACCCTTTCCTGTGTAAAAGGCTGTTTTCTCTTCGTCCTCCTTTGCCATTTGTATTTGGTAATACCCTTTGTAGGCATCAAGAAAGCATTTCAAACGGAATCCTGAAAGGGATTCGACCTTCCAATCAATTTCTGGTAGAGGGTAGCAGTCCTTCGGGCAGGCTTTGTTGATGTCGGTGAAGTCAACACACATACGCCACCCTCCATCGCTTTTCTTTACCATTACTGGGTTAGCAACCCAGGTTTGGTATTTCACTTCCCTGAGGATTCCAGCTTGTACAAGCTCGTCTACCTCTTTACAGGCGGCTGCACTTCTTTCTGGTGCTAGGCTTCGTCGTTTTTGCTTAATTGGTTCAATGTGCTTGAACTCGTTAAGCTTATGTTCTGTACCGAAAGGCTTGCCATCGATCATGAGAGTCCTAGGAACCCCGGTCATATCTGAATACGTCCATGCGAATACGTCTTTGTTGGCTTTGAGAAGCTTCTCCAAGTTTGCTTTGAAGTTAGTAGGGAGTTGCTTTCCGATTACCACCGTTTGCTCTGGATAGAGCTCATTCACTATGATACGTTCTTCGGCGTCTGTACAGCTTAGGATAACCTTCGGAGGCTCCTCCGGGTTCTCTTTAATCTTTTTAAGGTTATCTCCCGTATGTTCTTGATTGTAAGTGGAGAGGACGGTGCCTATCCCATATGGTGTATGGAATTTTACCGCTGCATGTATGGTAGAGACTACGATTCCCATTTTTTGCATTGCGGTCCTTCCTATCAACAAATTGTAAGGAGAGCTGGACCTTACGATAGCGAACATGAGGGTTTCTGTCCTTGTGAGCTTGCCTTCTCCAATCGTTATTTCCAACGGAACCTCTCCCAGAGGCCACGAGTGCTCGCCAGAAAACCCTACCAAAGGTATCTTCGAATCAATTCGTTGTGTCCTGATTGTAGAATTGAGCTTGAGGAAACAGTGCTCGTAGATGATTTCGCAGGAGCTTCCGCAGTCCATATAGGCTCTATTCACTTCCCGGTTGGAAATGAGGACTTTGATTACGACCGGATTATTTGAAGGGATTTGACCTGCGAGAGGAGGAAAAGTCACCTCCCCAACTCCGTTGCCCTCTGTTACCTTTCTTTTCAAGCTGGCTTCGCCCCATCGGACCATGAGTATGGGGGCTTCGGGAGGAGTGGTGTCGATTGTCTCTTCCTTCTCCTTCTTTATACCTTTAATCAAATGTGCTAATTGCCCGGACTTCACAGCTTCCTCTATCTGTTTCTTCAGCTCTCTACAACTGTTTGTGTCGTGACCATAATTTTCGTGGAAGTGACAGTACTTGCTGGTATCCCTGTTCTTTGCTTTACTTGTCATATGGGGAGGCGTTTCGAAGGCTTTGGCTACCCTCTCCGTAGCAAGTATTTCCTTTGGAGACTTCGTTAGGCTGCTCAACAAACCATGGTTGGGGACTTTGTTGTAAGGAGAGAATCTATCTCTGTTCTTGTTCTTGTTTTTGTACCCTTCCCACGTGGAATGCTTCGAAAACTTGTTGTTGCTATCCTTATCTATCGGAGCCCCATTAGTGGATACCTCTTTGGCTTCGATCCAAGTGTACGTCTTCTCGGTTAGGCCCTTGTAAGTTGTCGGAAGGTCGGTGGATAAGAATTCCACCAAACTCCGATTCCGAAGGCCATGTACGAAACCAGAAATACGCTGATCTTCATGAAGACCCAAAATTTGCAAAGTCTCATCGGTGTACCTAGTAACGAAAGCCCTGGTGCTTTCATTTTCTTTTTGTTTGATGTTGTGCACCGTTAAATGAGTCCTTGTGAATTTCTTTTGCTGACTGAAGTGTGACCGGAACTTAGCTTTGAGATCATCAAGATTGACGATGCTACCGGGCTTTTGCCCATTCCACCAAATACGAGCAGAATCCCGAAGGGTGTATGTGAACATGTGACAGGCCACCGGCATAACCCACTTTTGCATTTTGATAGCCCCTTCGAACAAGTGTAAGAAATTGTCCGGATCCCCTTTCCCATCATAAGTCCCGACATGTGAAGGCATTTTCAGACCATCAGGCAATGGGTAATCTTCTATCCATCTAACGAAGGGTGTAGCTGAACCCATAGGGTCTGAATATAGACAATTATAAGGTGGTGCATACATGGGGACTGTATTGTATGGATTGCTGTTTGGGGGCATTCCCATAGGAGTTTGGCCAGGGTAGGACTGATAAGGTGTGTTCATGGCAAACGGGTAACTGTTTCCCATGGCGTATGGAGGGTACGCCATAGGGTGGCCGAAGGGCATGCTCCCATAATTTTGAGGGAAGCTTGGGTTATTAGGTTGTCCATTCACGGGAGGATATAAATTTTGAGGATAAGACTGAGTTTGGAACGGGGGGTACATACCATTGGGAGGAAGATTTCCTCCCATATTGATTGTAGACGGATTGCCTTCTACGCCTGACGCATGAGAAGGCTGCACCGGAACCATGGCTTCAGTTCTCCCAAGATGAGCGGCTAGTAATGGAGGTAAAGTCATCCCCCTTTCTTCCCTAAGCTGACTCCTACCGTTAGAGCCTTCAGCAACCGCCCCTTCTCGTCTTGTCGGAGCCCTCTCGGGGACTCCTTCGAAACCAACAGACCTTTTGCTTAGCCTTCGGCCAACTGGAGAACCAATCCTTAAGGCAGATAGGGTTGGTCCTTGGGTCGGAGGCCTAGGTTCCATCTCCATTTCCTCATCATACTCTTCACTCGAGTATTCCAACTCCTTTCGTACCTCAGCATTCCTGACTTGCCTGTTGCGAGCCCTTAAAAGGGTTTCTAACACTTCATGGTTGGCTTCGACAAAGGCTGGGCTAATGACAGGTTCTGGGTTGGCTGATGTCGAAGCATGATTGTTGGTCGTGATTTCTGGGTGAGAACGTGTTGTGAAAGTGGAGGCGGTTATTGGGGGAAGGTTGTTAGGGTCGTCGACTGGTATTGGTGTTAAGGTAGAGAAGCCCGGCGAGGGAGTATCTTCTCTCCCTTGATCCATGCCGGAATAATAGTGAAATTGGTTGGTAGGTTAAAAGCTCGGAATTAACGAGACCAATTGTAGCGGTCCCACGGATGGCGCCACTGATTGAACAAATATTCGTCAACCAAGCCTTCGATGGTGATCAAAGGAATAATGGGGTGTTGAGATTGCGCCAAGCTTGTTCTTAACCTGAGAATAAGAAATACAAAGACACTACGTTAAGTGATTGCGCAGGGGTTGGACCCTGCGAACCACCTCTGGCGTGCGAGTAAGTATGTGTAATGGTAATGTAGGTCGTAAATTTAGAGAGTGAGGTTAACTTGAAAATTACTTACATTGTTCTTGGCCCGACTATGCTATTTATAGGTGAGAAATAGGACATAGTGGGCGGTTGCACATAGTTCGGAGATCATGGGGGCGTCCCATGGAAAGTGGTAACCGCTAGGGCTTTGTAGCCCACGATCTCTGTTTTGGCGGGAAGCCAAAGGATAGAGGAGACGTGGGTTTGACCAGGTCTGGATGATCCTTCGTGTTAGTCCCTTCGTCAGGAATACCCCGAAGGGATTAGGGCTTCGATTGGCGGATTCCCACCATAGTAACCATTCGCAGGCGAATGGTTTTACGCCAATGAAACGTATTAGAAGGTTAACCTGGGCCTCCGAAGGGAGGGCTTTCTACAGGCTCGAAGGGGAGTCCTTCGACCCGTTAGGAGGGTACATCATCCCATTTTACCACCCGACGGTATTTAATCAAGTATAATTCTTGATTACATTTGGCTTATGTGTTTATTTAGTTCTTACTTTTATTTTATCTTCATGCATATATTTTTTTTCTTTTGCATGATCTAGATGATCATATCACTTGCTAGTTTGCATGCTTAATAGTAGCCTAAATTTAGCTAATCACATGTTTTTGTTTAATGCTAGATGTAGCTATAGTTATGAAATTTATGTGATTATTCTTTAGTGAATTGAGGCAATAGGATTTGCAACAAATAGTACCCCTATAATTACCCATTTAGGCAGCCTAAATCCTGCATAACTGGAAAAATCATATTCGGCAGGTCACGGCACCACTAATTGTGCCACGGCACCACTAAATTTAGTGGTAGCGTGGGTGCTTTAGTGGTACCGTCCCCTGGAAAAACGTTTTTGACTATTTGCTTTCACTTTTTGACTTCTTTTCCCTTAGAATCTGCCAACATTAGCTGATTCCAACACTCCCAATTCCCTAAACTCATCACCCTAGAATCCATGCATGCTTTTGATTTGGCTATTTAAGCTCCTATCATGTATTCATCTTCCTCACCATCACACATTCATCATAAACTCACCATGTCTCCTACCGTTGCAACCACTTCACACAAAGCCAAGAAACCAAGCCTTAACATCAAACCACCAAAGGAGATACTTTTCATTGATCTAACACTAGATGATGATGATGATGAGAATCCTCATACACCACTACCTTCCGTCAACTCTACTTCATCTATTTCTACACCATTTTCTCCTTCCAAAACCATTTCCACTAAGCTAACTTCATCCTCGTCATCCACAATTAGGACAACACCATCACTACCACCTAGTCCACCTCAACCTTTGGCATTGACATTCACCTTGTCACCAACAACTCCACTTGAGCTTGTTTAAAACACATCATCATCCTCCGCTTCTCCATCTCCACAACCACTTATGGGCCACCCTATTCTCTACCCACTTGAACCACATAGCCTTAGTTGTCCATGTTGTCACTACAACCGCAACCTCATCATTAACCTTAGAGATGATTTGGGTCTTATGTTCTCCTACTTAGAACACCTCTTGACACCACCACAAAGACCCATCATACCACCTCCTCCACCAACCAATAGCGCAAACAACTAAACATTTTCATGTTTAGTTCTCAAAAATAAATGATTATGATCCCTTTTGGATTAGAAGCAAATTTTAGGGCCTCTCAAGTCACTAAAGATTTATGTGTGCTTCTTGTAGTTTATTTTCTTGTATGTGATGTAGTCATACTTTATGTATGACATTTTCATTTTGAATGCACGGGCTTATTGTATGGTTGTTTTATCATTTATTGTCTTGGCTTCTTAGCCCTTTCTTGGTTTATGGTTGGATATTTGTCTTAATTGCTACATGTTAGATATTGTATATGTGTCATCTAACTTTGTTTTGTAGCAAGAACCATTGCTCGATTACTTGGTGCCTTCCAAACGAGGGGGAGCATACATCAAGGGGGAGCCTTTGCGATCCTTTTGCTTCGACAAAAACGAGGAGAAATGGGAGATAAACTCAACTTAAAAACTTGTTAAAAATTATTTTTCACCTAAAATGAGTTTATGTTTTGTCATCATCAAAAAGGGGGAGATTGTTGATGCAAATAATGTCTAAAAACATTATTTCTATTTTTCGATACCTCTACATTTTGATGATAACAAAATGTAAAAACACTTTACGTCAAAATTAACGTAAACAAGTTTTTAGTCGAAATATCCCGTTTCTACGTAAATCACTCTAGGTAAAAACAAACAAATTTACAACTTGACAAATGATCAAAGAAGTGAATTTGTGTTTCAAACTTCACATTCTTAATTTGACAAAACATTTTTTCAAAAATACACATTACAAATTATTTTTGAATTATAAAGAAATGTTTTAATTGGAAAAATAAGTTTAAAGTTTATAACATCTATTTTTTCCCGCCAAATCAGCTCCTAACTTCCCCAAATAAACTTTCACCACTAAAAACAAAAATAGGAGCGTTTTTTTCTAGCACGGTACCACAGTACCACTAAATTTAGTGGTACCGTCGGGTATTTAGTGGTGCCGTCCCCCTGTAACGGACAAATTTTCTTTGCCTATAAATACCAGTCCACTTCACAGTTTTTGGGCATTCCTTTTCACACAAAACTTTCTGAGTTTAATCCCCTATTGTTTTCTTTTGTTTAAGAGTGATTCTTTCATCCAACCAAAGATCACCTTCATTCCTCTATTAGTCCAAGAGAAGAACACAAAGTATTAAGAAGATACAAGGTGTTAGAGTCATTGTGTAGTGCACTTGCATTACTTGTAGTTTACTTGTTGTGTCTTGTCATACATCAAGTTGCCATTGTGTTGTTTAGTTATCTTGTGTGGATCATTGTGATCGTGTAGAGATCGTGTGGATCTTGTGTTGATTGTGTAGAGAGTATCTAGATCAAGTGGATCTAAAGTAAAGTGTGTGGATTGTGTGGATCATGTGATTAGTAAGGATCGTGTGGATCGTGAGTGAGATTGGTACTAGCTAGATTAGTACTCGACATTTAGCTTAGTGTTGGAAATTGTGATAAGCGACGTTGTACGATTTTCTCCGCCTGAAGGGAGCTTGTTGACATAGTGCTTAGAACTCTCGAGTTGGATACTCAGGGAGTGGAGTAGGGCGAAGAAGAGCTTCGTTGCCGAACCACTATAAATATCGTTGTCTCGGTTTGATCTTTCCATCTCTACTCTTTATATTTATTGTTTAGACTTGATAGTATAGATAAGCGTTCATATTGGTGTCTGTTGATTTCACAAATAATCGAATCAAAGTTCTTCACAAGTAAACTTTTATAACTAACGAAAAACCGGTAAAACTATTCAACCCCCTTCTAGTTTTCCACAAGATGGGTAGAAGAAGGGGATGTTGCAAAAAAAATTTTACACGGATTCTTTTTGCACATTCCCTTTTCTCCATTTTGTGGCCTACATTACCTTTTACATAGTCTTCATCTGAACTGCTGTTAAAAAATAAATTGGCTCTCTTTGTTTACAAAACTGGGATATGTTAAGTATTATCATCATCACTGTTGCCTCTTTTAGTTTGATCTGAAACACGTTTTCTTTTTTGGCAAGATATTTTTGTCTCACAGTCAGCATGTGCACTGTTGTCATCATCATCATTATCATCTATACAGGAAGTGAGAATTTGGCGGTTTAGAGATTTGTGTTCTTTATCGGAGTCAAGTTTGATCCATCTTTAACAAAGGGAGGTTTAAAGTTATAGTTGTTGACGGTGGCAGCCATTTAAGAAATGAGGATTTTGATATCCACATGGTTGAATACTTGGTTACAAAGGTCGATGGGATGTATAATATGTGTAAATCCTAGACGGACATTTACCCCGTTGTCTGGAGCTTATGTGACCTTTAACAAAAGGAATTTAAAAGTTATAGTTGTTGACGGTTGCACTCGTTTAAAATATGAGGATTTCGATAACTACATGGTTGGATACTTGGTTTGAGAGGTCAATTGGATGTATAATAGGCGTAAATCCTAAGCGGACATTCACTACGTTGCCTGGCGCCTATGTGGATGCTTCGGGCAGTTACTTGGGGACAATATCGATCTATTTTTATGGGTATTTGTGTTTGTTGTGGAACTCTACTTAAAAGGAAGAAAGTACATGCGGAATTGGAACTGTATATTTCATATTATGGCTCTTTAGATTTGTCCGGAATAATTTCGGTGTATATTTATTTGTATCCGGAAAATGAAGTAGGGAATGTTGTGACTTTGTTCTTTAAAAGGTATGTTAAATGTAATGTGTATGTGCTTGTTTTTTGACACTACATGTTTTGAAAGACCAAAATGTCTTTGTATCTAATTAGCATTTTATGTATATGCTATAAATGCATAAGTGTTATTATATGTATTATGTGGCAACCTCATTTGCTCTACAATCCCCAGCAACGCGCCGGCTGGAATCCTTGTTATACACATATTTCCAAACTAATTAGAAAGCACCCTAGATAAATAGTACACGTCAAGGAAAAAAAACTCAATTGTCAGTCGCACAATTATACGCCGTCAGACGAGAAAAAAATCAAATTTTTTTTATTTATGTTTTCTTGATTTTTTTTGAGGATTTTTGTCTTTTTTGAAAAATGCAAAACGATCACACACACAAAAATTCAAGCTGCCAATCGAGCAGAAACTACATTGTCGGCCTAGCCAAAAAAAAAGTCAACCATGAGGCCCCGTTTTTCATATAAACAAAACTCATTATTCAAGCATCACATCTGTCGCACAAAAAACACAATGGTCGCATAAAATGTCACTTCAATCGAACAAAAAACATCTACTTGCCCACTAGACACTTGTCAAAATTATGATAGAGTCGCACAGTCTAACGGTCGCACAAGATTAAATTTGAAAACCATCTAAAAAGGGCCTAGTTTGTAGACCACTTTGGCCAAAAGTGACCATTCCAGAAATGGCTCTTACAGATATGTATGAATGGGTGAACAAAATGACTCGATGCAAATGGTCGGTTTTTGATTAACGGAGTTGTTTTGTTCGCTTATTTGATTTTAATAAAAAAAAATACACCAAAAAACCAAACTGAAACCAGTAATGAACAAAAACGAACGAAACCATCCAATTAATAATCCGGGTATCAGTTTGAGGCCCATTAATGAGAAAATTCCAAATTTGTTTTTTTTCTTTTTCTTTTACTAGTTATAAATCTCGCCCACGCAAAAGGTTTCGACATGAATCAGTTATGTTTAAATTTGGGTTAGTTACGGTGTTCGTGTATGTGTCCGGACGACTCACTCCGGACGACACGTTCCGGACGAGGTTCATTCGCACCGTCCGGCCCGGACCGTCACATGTATATAATAATAATAAAGTACCTCGGGAAAGACCAAGACGTCTCATCACCTAGGTAATGAGCGCGGACCACTAGTTATTAGCGTAAACCAAGAATGCACCGTAGTCCCGGTTTCCACGGGACACGGTCCCCAGTACGTGTACAGTAGCCTATAGACCTGGTCTAGGCGTAGACTGGCTCCCCGCTTCCCCATGGTTGTCAGGTACAGTGATTGTGGTACTATAAATACCACAACTCATTCAATGTATATTCATTGAATCCTTCCTCTCATTTACTACTCTCACTTACTACTCTCATTTACTACTCTCATTTATTAGTCACTAATCATTCATCCGGACGAACACTTATCCTCACACCGGAGCTTGGTCTTGGGATAAAACCCAAGGCGAGGCTAACGTGTGTTACCTTTGTTTCAGGTTCGAACAGCTCAAGATTTGGGCCAAAGGGACCTGGGGCAAGATTTTACTTCAACAAGCTGGCGCCATCCGTGGGACCAAAATTCAATCTACCGAACGCTTAGAATGACTGGTCCCAGCCCAAGCACACCCGTCGGCCGCTCAAGGGTAGCCAAAGGTTCAGGAGAGGGAGATCCTAATCCCCAGAACACTCGAGCCATCATGGAAGGTCACATATCGGCCCTCAAAGAATTCTTAAAGCAACAAGGCAACCGTGATTTGATAAAACCAATGTTGTTAAACTTTGAAGATGAAGTAACTGATACGGAGGAGGAGGTCGAAAGAAGGCAAAACGATAAGGGGAAAGCAGTGGTGGAGGACGACTTGAGCAAGCTGTTCAAAGAGGTGATAAAGTGTCCGTTCACAAAAAGGATGATATAGTTCTCGGCTCCCAAGCATAAGATGCCATCGAACCTCAAACTGTATGATGGGACGACCGACCCAGATGACCATATCAACCGCTTCACAGGGGCGGGAAACCACGAAGAATGGCCAATGTCCGTGTGGTGCCGCATGTTCCAGCAAACTTTGGACGGGAAGGCCAGAGGATGGTTTGATAAGCTGCCGACCGGGAGTATCGACAGCTGGGACGAACTCCAAAGGAAATTCCTCAACAGGTTTAGTGTACTAAAGGCATGTGCTAAAGACCCAACGGAGATTAACAAAATTCATATGAGGGCCAATGAAAGCCTTCCAGACTTCAAAGAACGGTGGGTGAGTGAGGCAAACTACTTCCTAGACGTCCCGGAGATAATGCGGATCTCCTCTTTCATGAACGGCCACCATTGCCCGGAGTTGGCAAAGCAGTTCTCGAACACCGTCCCTAAGACGATCAACGAGATGCTGCAAAGGTTTGATGATTCCATTCGTTCGGAGGAAGCCTTCCGGAGCACTAAACTACCGAAATGAGAATATGCCGATCACACCCCATGAAACATGACAGGTACCACAGAAAATTTGATGATAGAAAGAGGGTAGGGCAGAGACCTCCATACCGACCAAGGGAGCATCACGCCCCATATGTGGCTCCAAGATATGAACAACACCGGAACGACAGTATGGATTTAGAGATGACCGAAACAGACCAACATTAGAGTCACTAAGGAGCACTCTGAAAGAGATACTAGCAACTGAGCATCACCTCCGGCTACCTCAACCTCCTCCGCTGCCCGGCATGCCACGAAAGGAAAACTTGGACCAATATTGCAATTATCAATAGGGGTGGAAACGAGCCGAGCCGCTCGTGAAAAGCTCGGGATCGGATCGGTAAAAAGCTCGAGCGAGCCGAGCCTAAACGAGCTCGAGCCCGAGCTCGAGCCCAAACTAGAGCTCATTTAATAATCGAGCCCGAGCCCGAGCCCGAGCCTTATATATAAAGCTCGATTAGGCTCGCGAGCCTAAACGAGCTCTAGTATATTTTGTGTAGGTATACATATATGTACATGTATGTTAAGTTTAAAATTCAAAAAATTTAACTTTTTACACAAAACTAGCTCACACCTTAACAAAATAATTATCTCATCCACCTACTCACTCTCCTAGAACCACATGTTTAATCCTAATAATTATTAAAATAACTAAATAAGGATTATCTCATCCACCTACTCACTCTCATATTTTCAATGATTTCATCCACCCATCACTATCATTTTCTTTGGTTCTTCCTATTGACTTCTAATAGATCATTCATCATTCATCATTCCATTAGGTAACTTTTTTATTTTGCTTACAAAAAAATCTATATCATTGCATTTGTTTATTTTGTTCATAAGTTGTTTATTGACGTTCACCATGTTTAATTTTGTTTATTCCTATTGTCATGTGCATTTGAGATACCAAATTGAACTCGTCATCTTTCTAGTCTTTACAATGCCTAATTCAGATTATTAAGAATATTTAATTGAGGATTGAGTGTCTTCTAATAAAACTAAGCCAAGAAAACTAGTGCACCCGACATTAAAATAACTAAATAAGGATTATTGAGTCTCTAATTCTACCACATCACTTTGTTTTAGGTACATTTTGGTTTGAAAAAAACATACTAATGCAAGACAGAGGTGCAACAAATCCAGTTAGTCCAATGCATGGTTCTACTTCGAATACAATGCAATCGGGAGGAGAAAATTGTGTTGAAGTTGATGGTCAATCATCACAATCTGAACATGAGTACATTAATCTTGGTGACGAGACTGTTTACACTCAAGATACTAATGAAGATCCAGGTGAAAGAGATACTGGAAATCATAATGGCGAAGATGAAGTGGAGTTAAAGAGTAAGCGTCAAAGGACCTCAAAGGTGTGGGGGGACTTTATACAAGTAATACTTCCTGATGGTAAAAAAAAGGTAGAGTGCATTCACTGCAAGAAACGATTGGCCTTTAATTCAACCGGAACTACAACAACATGGAATCGACACATGAATGCCTGCCTGAAACGCAAACAATACCTTCGAACTCAACAACTCTTAAATTTCCAGCCTGTTGACGTAGATGTAGGACTTTATAAGCCTTTGCCATTGATTACACCTGATGCGAAGTATGATGTTAACAAGATGAGGGAAGCAATAGCTAATTGGCTAATGGTTACTGAGCAACTGTTTAGTACCGTGGAAGATGAGATGTTTGTATACATGATGAAGATGGCTAATCCATTGTTTGAGAAGATAAGTAGGCCTACAGCAAAGGCAGATTGCTTTAAGGTGTATGAGCATGAAAAGAAAAAATTGAAAGGCCTTACAAATGCTCTCTCGAATATCAGTTTAACAACTGATTGTTGGAGGTCGTCTCATCAGAAGATTGAGTACATGGTCATAACCGGACACTTTATTGATCAGAATTGGAGGTTTGATTAATTTAGTAATTCTCGCTTTATTTTTTTAGGTCTTTTCTGTACTTTGTTATATTTTGACATTCTAATTATACTTGTCATAACAGATTGCAAAAACGTGTGTTAAGTTTTGTGCACGTTCCTCCTCCTCGTACCGCACTTGATATAGCAGATGGCATTTACAAATGCTTAAAGGAGTGGGAAATTGAGGGGAAGATTTTCTCCATCTCTGTGGATAACGCCGCGTACAATGACAAGGTCGTGCAAACATTAAAAACCAATTTCTCTAGAGGAAAAAAACTTCCTTGTGACGGAAGGTTGTTTCATGTTAGGTGTTATGCGCATATCCTTAATCTCCTTGTAAAAGAGGGCCTTTCAAAGATCGGTCATGTCATCGAAGAAGTTCGTGAAGCTGTGAAATATATCAATTATTCAGAGGCGAGGCGTCAAGTATTTTCGAATGTTGCACATCAGCTACAAATACATGATAGAAAGTTAATGCTTGATGTTCCAACAAGATGGAACTCAACATATGATATGTTGTCCCTAGCTCTTAATTTCAAAGATGTTTTCCCGAGGTATGTGTTTAGTAGGAAAATAATGTCTTTCACAATTCTGATTTACGATGATGTATCTTTTATAGGTTTTACTTGTTTTCTTAGATATGCAGAGTATGAACCACATTTCAGTCACTTGCCTAGCGATGAAGATTGGGAAAATGTCAAAGTTGTGTGTGAAGTCTTAAAGGTTTTTAAAGTGTGTACAAATGTCATTTCAGGCTCTGATTATCCTACTGCAAATCTATACCTTATGGAGGTGTACAAGGTCAAGAAAACAATAGATAAAAGTGCACTTTCAAGAAATGATTTTATTCGTAAAATGGCGAAAGCAATGAAGGAGAAATTCGACAAGTACTGGGGGGAGTGCCACCTGCTTATGGCTATAGCTGCAACGCTAGATCCTAGGATGAAAATGTGGTACATTACATTTTGCTATGAAAAAATATATCCTGCTGATGTAGTTGCAAGCAACGCTAAAGAGGTATCGGACGCACTTGATCAGATGTTTAAAGAGTATGTGGAGATACATGATGCAATGGTTAAAGAATCTCCAAAAAAAGGAATCTCCAATTTGAGGTCAAATGAAGACTCGCTAGGATCGGAATGGGAAGAATTTGGGAATTTTTATAAAGGTGCAGATGTAGAGAAGTGTGACAAATCTGAACTTAAAATGTACTTGGAAGAAGGTTTACTTGAAGGACACTGGGGGATGAAATTCAATGCTTTAGAGTGGTGGAATGTTCACCAATTGAAGTATCCTGTTTTGTCAAAGATGGCAAGGGATGTTCTTGCAATTCCAATTTCCACAGTTGCATCTGAGGCAACATTTAGTGCTGGGGGAAGAGTTATTGATCCATATCGATCCGCGTTGAAGTCTAACACAATAGAAATGTTGCTTTGTGGAGGCGATTGGATTAGACAAAATTATGGAATTAAAAAGAAAGTGAAGGTACGCCTCAAAACCTGATCACTAACGTAACACTTTATTGTGGACATATATTGTGAATTGTTTAAAATTGATGTATTTTGTTTTTGTAGAAGGATGATATACCCACTGAGGTTTTACTGCCAACCGTGAAAAGAAGCTAATTCCAGGTGATTTCTTTCTTTAAAATTGAGTGAAAATAGGAAGATGTACCTCACTAATAGTTTTATATTTCATCTTACAGGGTGGCTGCATATGTTCCATTAACAGTTCCATGGTCGGGTTCTTTTGTCGTATCGTAGCCTTGTAGTAAAAAATAAATCTGATGGAGATGTCTCTTGCGATCACAATCATATTTTGTTGCTTTTCTAGAACTTTTGCTAGATATTTTGTTTCATGTGATACATGACATCGTTTTGTTAATCATCAATGGATGTTATATTTTGTATGGAGGGTTTACTCAGATTTAAAATGACTGAATAAGTGCCTTTTTTTTCCTTTTGCACACAGTCTAAAATGACTGACGAGCTCATTAACGAGCTTAAAATAGATAAACGTGCTCGAGTCGAGCTTTATATAAACGAGCTCGAACACATCACAAACAAGCCGAGCCTCGATCCGAGCTCGAGCTTTATATATTATGCCACGAGCCGAGCTCGAGCTTGAGTCTTAAGGCTCGAACCGAGCCGAGCTCGAGCTTTCTAAAATATAAACGAGCCGAGCTCGAGCCTACCAGGGCTCGAGCTCGGCTCGGCTCGTTTCCACCCCTAATTATCACGGTGAGAAAGGGCATTACACCAACGATTGCTATCAGTTAAAGAAGCAATTGGAACTAGCCTTGGATTCCGGCAAGTTAAACCACTTGATCAAGGATGTGAGGCAAAGGGGGAAGGCTCAGCACAGAAATGATGGCCCACAAAAGGGAAAGATAATCAACATGGTCAGTTGTCAAGGAGAGGATCGGAAAAGAAAGACGATGATCACCAGCGAAAGCTGGATGAATGTACCCATAACTTTTCCTCCAATAGCAACAGAGGACTTGTCTGAAGAGGCCATAGTGGTGGAGGCAGAAATCGCTGGATACCTAGTAAAGAGGATCCATGTGGACGAAGGTGCCTTAGTCGAAATCATGTACAAACACTACTTTGACAACCTGCACCCATCTATCAAGGCCAGAATGGTAGAAATGACAACAACTTTTTCGGGCTTCTCCGGGGAACAGGTAAATCCGCTAGGAAAGATAGAGCTTGACGTGTGCTTTGGAAATGATGGTTTGTGCAGCCGGACAACCATGAAATTCATCGTGGTCTCTGCGTCATCTCCGTACTACATAATACTAGGACGGACAGGATTGAAGAAGCTGCGGGCAATCCCCTCAACTATTCATGCAATGATGAAATTCCCCACTCCCAGGGGAATAGCTACGTTGGTCACACAAACAGTTTCGGTGTACGAGTGCAGAAGGTTAGACAAGAGAAGAATGGTAGAGGACGAAGAGGAAAATGAGGAACAGAAAGAAGTTGGCTTGACTGAAGAGGTCCTTGTAAATCCAGCCCACCCGGACCATCTCGTAACTATAGGACGAAATTTGTCCCCAGCCGGCTCAGCAAGGTTAAAGGCCCTCCTCAAGAGGAGCTTGGATGTCTTTGCATGGGAACCATCCGACATGACGGGCGTCCCTCGACGGATCATAGAACACACATTAAATGCCAATCCATTGGTTACCCCCATCAGTCAGAAAAGAAGAACTCTTTCTGTAGAGAAAAGTCAAGTACTGACAAATGAAGTAGCCGAATGGCTAAAGGCAGGCATAGTGAGGCCAGTCAAGTACCCTACTTGGATATCAAACCCGGTGCTAGTGAAAAAGGGGGACGGAAGCTGGAGAATGTGCATTGGTTTTAAAAACATTAACTCCGCGTGCCCAAAAGATTACTACCTTCTCCCAGAGATTGATTTGAAGATCGAGTCGATAGTAGGCTCCAGGTATAAATGTTTCTTGGATGCCTACAAAGGGTATCACCAAGTGCAAATAGCTGAAGAAGACGAAGAAAAAACGGCTTTTTATACAGAACAATGAACCTACTGTTATACCAAGATGTCGTTCGGCTTAAAGAACGCTGGGGCAACATACCAGCGACTGGTAGATTCAGCCTTCTAGTCTCAGATCGGTCAGAACCTAGAAGCCTACGTCAACGACATGGTGATAAAAAGTTCAACAGAAAAAGCGTTGTTTGCCGATGTGGCAAAAACCTTTGACAACCTGAGGAAAATAAACATGAAGCTCAACCCCAAGAAGTGCTCATTCGGTGTCGAGGAAGGAAAATTATTTGGATATATGGTAACGTCTGAGGGCATACGAGCAAATCCAGCAAAGACAAAAGCTGTCGCAGACATTCAGTCTCCCCGGACATGGTGGGAGATGCAAATTTTGTCGGGAAAACTCGCCGCCCTGAATCGATTCCTAGCCAGGTCGGCCGAGAAATCCCTGTCTTTCTTCGAAAATTTGAAGAATATCACAAAGACGAACAAGGATGGGTATTGATGGACAGAAGAGGAAGAGAAAGCTTTCCAAGAGCTCAAAAAGGTTATTGCCAACTTCCCCTCCCTAGCTACCCCCATGCCGAAAGAAACACTATGTGTTTATTTGGCCGCTGCAAAAAAGGCCGTCAGTGCAGTCTTACAGCTCCCAGTGCATTATGTTAGCAGGACTTTGCATGAAGCAGAGTGTAACTATGCTCCGTTAGAGAAGTTGGCTTTGTCCTTGCTTCACACATCAAAAAGGCTAAGGAGGTATTTCGAGGCTCACCCAATCAAGGTCATTACCGACCAGCCAATCAAGCAGATCCTGAGCAAGGCGGAATCCTCAGGAAAGTTGGCAAAATATTCGATTGAGTTGGGAACGTATGATATAGTGTATGAACCCCGGAATGCTATTAAGGGGCAAGTTCTAGCTGATTTCATAAATGAAGTTCCTGTGGACGGCAACGAAAGAATGGTGGAATAGGTGACAGCCGAGCCAAAGAATCCGGACGAAGAAAGTGAGTGGACGCTATATACGGATGGAGCATCAGGAAAAAGCGGGTCCGGAGCGGGCCTGGTCCTGATCAGCCCAACGAAAACGGAGTATACATATGCTCTCATGCTGAACTTTAAGAGCACGAACAATCAGGCGGAGTACGAGGCATTGCTTTCCGGTCTGAGGATTGCCAGGGAAATGAAGGTACAGGAGTTATCCGTGAAGGTAGATTCTAAGCTAATTGCCAGCCAAATCAATGGCGAGTTCGTGGCTTGCAGCGAGAATATGGTCAAATACTTGGCCGAGGCAAAAAGCAGCATAAGCCATTTTCAAAGGTTCTGAATAGCAAACATCCCTCGCAACCATCTCACCAAGGAAATTCTGGTTGAGATATTGAACAAGCCGTCGGTAGACGTAACGGAAGTCAATGCGATAGTAGAAGAAGAAGGGGACAATTGGATGACTCCAATTGTGAGGCGCCTTAAAGAAGGGGTATGGCCGAATGACAAGAACGACGCTAGGACCCTCCGTATGAAAATCAGCCAGTACACCATGGAAGGAGATGTACTCTTCAAGAAATCTTATCTGATGCCTATGCTACGATGTGTGGGTCCTTTGCAAGCCAACTATGTCATTCGGGAGATACACATGGGAGCGTGCGGAATGCACTCTGGCCCACATTCAGTAGTAGCGAAGGCAATTCGGCAGGGGTACTATTGGCTAACCATGCATCGAGATGAAAGGGAAGAAATACAAAGATGTGACACTTGTCAGATACACTCCCCAGTGCCCAAATAGCCCAAAAGTCTCATGACATCAATCATGGCACCATGGCCATTCTATCAATGGGGCATGGACGTTCTTGGCCCTCTCCCAACAGCACCAGGGAACGTCCAATTTGTCATAGTGGAAATCGATTACTTCACAAAATGGATCGAGGAAAAACCCTTGGGAAAGACCACATGGAAGGAGGTTAAAAAGTTTGAATGGGAAAATATAGTGTGCCGGTTTGGTCTACCGGGCGTCATAGTCACGGACAATGAAACAAAATTTGTCGACGACCCGTTCAAAACCTGGTGTGAGAAGCTGAAGATAAGACAGATGAATACGGCAGTGGCACACCCACAGGCCAATGGGTTAGTGGAGAGAGCAAATAAAAGTTTGATGAATGGAATAAAGACACGACTGGGGAGAGAAAGGGCTGGCTGGTTGGACGAGTTCCCTAATGTTCTATGGGGACACCGAACATCTTTGAAGATGAGCAATGGAGAGACGCCGTTTAGTCTCACATATGGGAGTGAGGCAATGATCCTAGCAGAAATTGGAATGCCGACGCATAGGACCATGATAGTTCGCGAAGGAGCGAATGATGAAGAAAGGCGTCTGAACCTAGATCTGTTACAAGAGAGACGGGAGGCAGCAGCCATAAGAGAGGCCAAGTACAAAGCAAAAGTAGAGCAGTATTACAACAGAAGAGTCCATCCGGTACCCTTCAAGGTCGGAGAGTTCGTATACCGCAAGAATGAAGCCAGCAGAGTAGAGAATTTGGGAAAGCTAGGACCCACTTGGGAAGGTCCATACCGAGTAATAGATGCTTTCCAAAATGGCTTTTACAAGTTAATGACAATAGAAGACAAGGAAGTACCGCGCACTTGGAATGCAATTAACCTAAGGAAGTGTTGTCCGTAGCAAGTGTATTTTTCAATCAAATGTAACCAAATTATATGAAATGACAATTGACCAGCATTCCAAGTTGGAATGGTAGAAATTTTCCAACAAATCAATGTTAGACATAAGTTATTAGTGACTCCGACGGACGGCTAGCTACCTCCGATCGAATGCGTAGTCAGTGTCTATTACCTATAACCCAGGTGCTATTCACCAAAGGTGCTATTCACAAGGGAAGAACCCAGGTGCTATTCACCGAACGATTTATACCCCAAAAGTGCTATTCACAAAGGAAGAACCCAGGTGCTATTCACCGAACTGTTGCATTCCCCAAACTTGCTATTTACAAGGGAAGAGCCTAGGTGCTGTTCACCGGACGATCATATTGTAAAACATGCTATATGCAAGGTTAAAACACAGATGCTATTTGCCGAGCAGATGTGTTCATCATACATCAAAGAAATACAGCAATAATCAAACTATTTAACAAGGCAAAATTCTAATTCGTTAAACAATAGGCGAATAGTCATTCCGAATAAACAAATACAATATAGAGATAATATTGTCCGTCCCAAAGATTACATACAAAACAGCGCCATCACTTAGCAACAAGTAAAATAAACTATTACAAACAATTAAGGTTGCGCAGAATCAGCAGGCCCTTGACCAGGAGTGGGAGGAGTCTCATCCGAAAGCAGATTTTATAGCTCCGCCGGAGTTTAGAGGTAAGCATTGGCAACTTTATTGAAAAAAGGGTACCTCTTGACGAACAGCTCATCATAGGCTTGATAAAGCTTGTCATAAGCCTCAAGGTCAAAGCCAGACGAAGCGTCAAGAATAGCCTGCACAGCTTCGGGAGAGCGACCCTCTTGCGCACCTTTAAGCCATCCGGAGGCAATCGCCATGTTGAAAGGCACAGACAAACTTCCCTTGTACTCGGCACTCTGAAGAAGTCAATGAACAAAAGTGGGAAAATAATCTCGAACCAAGCATTGCTTAGCCACCTCTCCCTGGCCTCGCTGAACAACAAAATCTTCTTTCTCCTACATCAACAGCTGATTGTCCTTCTCTGCTGTAGCAAGTTTGGCTTCCAAGTCTTTGATCTTAGCAGCCTGTTCAACCCCAACGACCACAAAATCGAGTTTATCTCTTTCAGCTTGTGCGGCTCTGGCAACCTCGGCATCCCTAGCGGCCTGAACTTCCAACAGCTCATTCCTACACTCTCGGTATCGAAGCTGAAAATCCTTGTAGGATTCGTGAGCATGAGAGAGGTCAGCGAACCGATCAGATAGCTCTTCATATCTTAACATCATGTTGGTTTGGGCTTGCATACACATCCCCAACTGACGCCACAACCGCTTAAGAGCACCGTGGTCCGGTACCCCATGGTTATAGTATTCATAGTCAGCTGGAGTGAATAGGTTCTAGAGCATATCCCGAGAGTTGGAGGCATTGTTCATCGAGCTCTCAGTCAGGCCCCATTGAGGAGTGAATGGTTGGTTACCAAAATGATCGGCAGAAGTACCTGAGGAAGTAACAAACACAATGTATAAATAGAAAGAAAGGAAGGAAACAGAGAATAAAAAGAAGGCGCGAGGCTACTCACTCTCTTCTTCACCCGCATGGCCAGACGAAAAGGTAAGGGATCGTTCGTGAGCTTCGGAAGCATGGGCTTAGAGATAACGAAACATCAGAATAAAGAAAATACTTATACAGTTAAGACAAACGAATCACTTGAAACAAACCTGAATGGACGAGTGAAGGACTCCGAGGCGGAACAGATAAAGCAATGTTCACTCCCTCATTCCTGTTAGGATCGACGGGAGGGGACCGAGGGGCAGTGTCCCTCATCAAAGGTGACTCAAACTCATCACTCTGATGACGAAGGGAAATCAGCCGGTCGGCATTCGCATCTTCTTCATAAGAAGTGTCAGTCAGAATCTAAACAGGCTCAGCACGGTTGATGGGGATAGGGGAAGAGATGTGAGTGAAACTCAACTCATGATCGGATGATTGTTCAATGCGCTTCTTCTTCCTCGCCACATGGGAGGAGGCCCCTTCCTCAGCGACACGTTTCTTCTTGACATGCCCTCGCCCTTCGGCAGCTGCCTTAGCTGCCGCCAGATCTTCTTTCTTTTTCTTAGCAGCAAGCACCTTATCACAAGGCACTTTGACCGCCTTCATCAGCTTGGACTTAGCAGGAATGTCCTCAGCGTTCTCGACCGGAGGTGTGGTGTAAGTCACATGTTCTTCCCCCTCGGCCAAAGGCTCGCCAGCCGAAATTTTGGCTCCCTCAAAGTTGGGAAAACGTAGAAACTCAGACATGGTAACAACTGCATAACAAGAATAAAAAGGAAAACAACGTAAGGTAGAAGAGGCTAGTTATAGAAAGGACGAACAAAATACATAAAGGGGCATATTACCGTTTCCCCCCGGACCCTTCAAGACACATTTATATCCAGCATGTTTCCAAATGGAACTGAGCCCGGCGGCATACAACAAGCTAGGGTGCGGCTTGTGAAGGGGAATAGTCACTTCTCGGAGTTTCTCCACTAGATCTTCATCATAGGTACCAGAAGGTGGAGGGGATCCGAGACGTTTGAATCTGGATGACGCCATGGCATAGGAATGGGAATCGCCCTCCGATCAACAAGAAAGAATTGATTCTTCCAGTTCTTAAGGCTAGATTTTATTTCCTTGAAGCAAGGCTTAAAGGTCTTGCTGGTCCGCGCTTGAAAAGAAAACCAGTGACGTTGTTTGCAAAGCTTGTAAAACACTCGGAACAAGAAAGAATTGATTCTTCCAGTTCTTAACGTTACCGATCAGAACCAATTGAGAAATGTGAACTCTGAAGTACTTCAGAACCCTTAAAAGGAAAGTAGACGTGGGAATCCTAAAACCACCCTGCTTAAAGAAGTGAAGATATAACCCAACCGCGTCATCCGAAACGTCAAGAATGGTCATTCCTTCAGGAGCCGGACGTGGATTCAGTTCGAGCGGGATACCATAACACTTTGCGATCCAACTAACATTACCCTCATCCAAGACCGAGGTGTATACATGCATATCAAACTTTGGAGTATGAGAAGCGTCACCCACGCCCTCTTGGTGATCCAGAGTAGAGTTATCATCCGACATGTCTTGAGATCCGGAGGGAACACAACGAAGGGTCTAAAGAAAGAAATAAGGAGAAGAATGGACGCACCTGAAGACGGAAGAGATGATCGCAATTCGTTCGGAGGCAGACAGTGAAAACAAGAGATGCAGTAAAAAGTGAGGGTTCACCCTCTATTTATAGACGTAGTAAGAAGAGGACGAAACGTCAAATCCGATCAGAGGAAGCATCGCAACCGTTGGGAAAGTAAAGTGGGACACGTGTCAGCATCACGAAAACCGAGGCATGACTTACAACTGTTCTTTTAACCTTCCGCATTTATTACATTTGTTCGGTTGTCCATCAATTTTTAAATAACCATTGATATAAAATCAATACTGCAATACTGGGGGGAGACATGTTCGTGTATGTGTCCGGACAACTCACTTCGGACGACACATTCCAGACGAGGTTCATTCGCACCGTCCGGCCCGGACCGTGCACATGTATATAATATTAATAAAGTACCTCGGGAAAGACCAAGACGTCTCATCACCTAGGTAATGAGCGCGGACCGCTGGTTATTAGCGTAAACCAAGCATGCATCGTCATCTCGGTTTCCACGGAACATGGTCCCAAGTACGTGTGCAGTAGCCTATAGACCTGGTCTAGGCGTAAACCGGCTCCTTGCTTCCCCATGGTTGTCAGGTACAGTGATTGTGGTACTATAAATACCACAACTCATTCAATGCATATTCATTGAATCCTTCCTCTCATTTACTACTCTCACTTACTACTCTCATTTATTACTCACGAATCATTCATCCGGACGAACACTTATCCTCACACCGGAGCTTGGTCTTAGGATAAAACCCAAGGCGAGGCTAACGTGTGTTACCTTTGTTTCAGGTTCGAACAGCTCAAGATTTGGGCCAAAGGGACCTGGGGCAAGATTTTACTTCAACATACGGACTAAGCTTGAAAAAGACAGTTGACAATTATAGTGTTAAAGAATGTTGGATTGTTTATTTTATAGTGCTGCCAAATTTGGTTGTTAAAACTCCAAAATGAAAAAACTTTTGTCCGTGATTGTAATGTCAAATCTATACACAAACCAAGAAAAGATCATCACATAAATTGCACATGAGTGCCTTGATGACACAAAATGGTTAACACTTTATTCCCACATATCGTAAGCATAAAGAGCTTGGGTATTGTATTTTTCCATTAACATCACCAATGCATTCCAAGTAACGGACCTAATCTCCAAATCTAAATTCTGTTGACGTAAATAAATGCCAAAAAACATTATCAATATTTATTCATATCTCTATGTTTTGATGATCACAAAATGTAAACTCATTAAAACATAAACTTATAAATTAAACAAGTACTTAGTTGTAAATATTCACTTCTACAACTAAAATCACTTAAGGTATGAATGAACTAATGCTTAATGCATTATATGATCAAAGGAACATTTTCTTAATAACTATATTTTTTATAAAACATCAAAAACATTTTATACATTTTTGAAAAACATTTTTGGTATTAAATAAAAATGTTTAATCTTTTATAAAAATATGAATTCAAATTTTTAACCAAAATCAGTTAAAATGTCCCAGAAAAACCTTCCCCACAAAAGGACAAAACTGGCCAACGTTCAGCAGGGGCGGCCCCCTTAATTTTACTAGGCGGCCCCCTTAAAATTAAGGGGACCGCCCCCCTATTTAAGGGGGCCGGCCACGCTCCAGTAGGCTCCAGCTGTCCAAATTTTTCCCTATAAATACCAGCCTTCCCCTGGATTTTTACTCAACCTTTTGCACTAAAACTTTCTGTTGTAGATCTCATTTCATATCTTAAAAAACCTTTGATCATGTAATCTTAAGCATTGGTTTCCAAGTGATCCAAGCTTCCACCATCCAAGTGCAAAAGAAGAATACTTCTATCAATCAAGATTAGAAGTATTACAACTTAGTATCATCTTGTTACTTAAGTTGTGTGTTTAACAAAGTTTGTAAATCATTCATTCATTTGTATGTAAGGTGTGTGTTGTAGATTAGTGTTATGTGTAAGTAGTGAAGATGTTGTATAAGTAGTTGTGGTATAGAAGTTGTGAGGTCAAAGTGTAGAAGTCGTGAAGCCGTTGTGTAGAAGTCGTGAACCCGTGGTGTAGAAATTGTGAAGCCGTAGCTTAGAAGACGTGAAGTCCTTGTGTTGAAGTTGTGAAGCCGTAGCATAGAAGCTGTGAAGCGGTCGTGTTAAAGTTGTGAAGTCCTAGTCGTAAAGTTCTTGTGTTGAAGTCGTGAAGCCATAGCATAGAAGCTGTGTAGCGGTCGTGTTGAAGCAATGAAGTCCTAGTCGTGAAGTCCTAGTGTTGAAGTCGTGAAGCCGTAGCATAGAAGTTGTGTAGCGGTCGTGTTGAAGCCGTGAAGTCCTAGTCGTGAAGTCCTAGTGTTGAAGTCGTGAAGCCGTAGCATAGAGGTTTTGTAGCGGTCATGTTGAAGTCGTGAAGTCTTAGTCATGAAGACATGGTGTTGAAGTCGTGAAGCCGCATCATAGAGGTTGTGTAGCGGTCGTGTTGAAGTCGTGAAGAAGTCGTGAAGCAGTTGTGAAGTAGTCGTGAATAAGTTGTGAAGAAGTTGTGTTGTGAAGTTGTGAGATTGGTTCTAGCTACGATTAGAACTCGACATTTAGCTTTGTGTCGTTAAACCCGTGTAAGCCAAAGTTGTGTACGGTTTTCTCCGCCATAAGGGAGCTTATTGAAGTTGTGAAGAAAACTCTTAAGCAAGGTGTGCTTGGGGAGTGGAGTAGGGCAAGGAAGGTGTCCTTGTAGCCGAACCACTATAAATCTCTCGTGTCTCGGTTAGATCTTTCCATACCTTATTTATTTCTTTACTTGCATCGTCATTACTTTCATACACATAGGCTTATATAATTTCTAGTATTAATTAGAGGTCGACTTCACATAAAGATCAATTTGAAAATCCATTCAAGAAACCAAAACTTTTACAATCAATTAAAAAGAATACATATATAACTAATAATAAGGTTCAAGTTTTATTTTTCATACAAACTTGAATCTAAGTGTTTTAAAAATAAACAAAGGTTTTCATAATAAAATTAAAAAGACGTAAAACTATTCAAACCCCCCTTCTAGTTTTCCACAATTGGTATCAAGAGCCACGTCAATCAAGATCTTTAAAATATATTGTATTTTAAAACTTGAATCGATCTATGGAATTCGAAAAATATCTAGAAGGGGAATCTTTGTTAAAACCACCACTATTTGAAAACTATACTTTTCTTGAATGGAAAAATAAATTTGAAACTTATGTGAAATCAATTGATCTAGATCTTTGGCATGTCATTTCGATTGGTGATTTTGAAAGTCAAACAAAAACATATTTTGAAAGTTAAACAAAAACATATTTTGAAAGTCAAACAAAAACTGATTTTGAAAATCAAACAAAAACGGATTTTGAAAGTCAAATTGATTATTTGAAAACAAAGAATGAAATAAATAATAAAGCTAAAATAATTATTTATAAAACCTTGCCGAAAGTTGAATATGAAAGAATATTCTTCTGTAAAACGGCAAATAATATTTGGAAAAATTTCTTAAACTTTCATCAAGAAAAATGTCAAGCCAAAGATAAGGATTTTGATCTTGTACATGAATTAGTTATCTTAGAAAAATTTAATAGATAAACATTTAGATAAAATAGATACATGTGCTACTAGTTCAAATGTTGTTAATGAAGGTGTTAACGACGAAGACTACATGAATCAACTCCAAAGTGAACTCAATCCAAAATCATGGAGTGACACAGACGAAGGAGAAGATCATCATCCGACTCACCTATCATTCACACGTCGATCATCATCTGACACATTACGAAGAAAAGCTAGGACGTGAGGTAAGTTCTCTTTTTAAATTTCATAAGTAATTACTTCATGCATATAATCTTATTAATGCCTTAGGATACGCTTAGTCTGATAGGTTGCTTTGCCTTTACACTTTAGTTATATTCGTTCTGTGGCTTAATGAACTAGAAACTCTTTAGTTAGCCCCCCTAAGTATTAGTAAACCAAGCAATCTTCATATTTGGTACTCTTCGATAGGTAAATTTATGAACTTAATTTCTTCTAAAAAGAGAATGACTACTGGAGAACCTATTGACTAGAAACTTAATTTGACCTAACGGTTGAATTGCTTCTATGTGAGAAGTTGGGTGTGTGTAACCCGTAAAAACGGTCGTGTTTAGCCTGAATTGAGCACCACTAGTAATAGTTTCATACTCATTCTCCAACTTGAATACATTATTCTTCCTAAATATACCTAACGATAGTTTACTGGTATGAACTTTGCTTTTCACTAGAGCTTTTCATTCCTAGATGTATGTCATCCTGCATATATAAAATTTCTAGATGTTTACTTGCTTCTATGTGATTTGACTGCATGCCTTTGTAATTATTTGTTTAGTTGTTGAATGCATTGTCATTATAATAGCTTTTGTTTTTCTCTAACTACTCTGACATGATGTATTTTTGTATTTAGTCATAATACATGCGTAAATGTCATAGGATATGTAGAAAGAGGTAGCATGTGACAATAGACTTGAGCATGAGATCTTTTATAAACCATTATTTTTTAAACCTATAATTAATGGGACTTATTTTTAAATTTGCAAAAACTTCACATTTTGGAAAAATAATTTTTCAAAAGATTATGACACATTTCTATTTTACATGTTTCACCATCCTACCTTTCTTCCAAACTTGTGTCCATAATTACGTGTTTATCAAAACCAAAGATTGGAAAAATATGTTTTCTTTCCTCATAAAAACATTTTGAAATAAAACCAAAACTATTTCATTAAAATATTTTTCACATCCACATAAAAACCCACTTTCAAACATTGTTGAATAATGCCAAAAACATTTCTTTAAATCATGCATGGTGATCTCATATCTGTCATCTATATTTATGTATGTGACATTTATAAGTGAACTAAATTTGAAAATAACCATAATTTATTCACTAAGACCTCACTTGGTACAAGTCTAGAAGTCCATGCTATCACAACTCTACATTCCCATGCACATAGATATTCATTAGGATTATTTAACTAACTTATTAATCTTCCTAAATATGATACTATGAATTACTTGGTGCTATGTAGTGTTTTCTTGTCTAACATATATATGTTACATGCTAAATGAGTTGTTTGCATGCTAGATAATAATGTCTAATGAATATGCTTAGCATACATAAGTTATTAAATCCTAAATTGCCTCAAAAGAAGTTGGACTTGCTTAAAACTAAACCCAAAAACACAACCCTGTCAACAATTTTCTGCCAAAAACCCATTTCCAGTAACCTGGAAATCAGCAGATGGGCGGCCCCCTTAATTCATTAGGCGGCCCCCTTAATCTTTAAGGGGACCGGCCATCTGATGGTCGAAGGTGCTGCTCCCTTTTTCTATTTTTAAGCCCATTTTATCCTATACTTCCCAAAATTCACAAACACATTTTGTCACAAACCACCCTCCTAAATTTACCTTCCACAATCACATCATCACTACACCATAAATACCCATTTGGAGGAGGAAGCTTGACATTTTCCATAACCCAACAAATGATGTTGTTCAAACTCAACCAACACCTAAACCTCATCCTAATGAACCCTTTCACACACATAACCAATCATCCATATGTCCACCTTCATTCACTCATAATTACCCAAGTTCACAAGTGTCACCACCACTTCCACCAAATAACAACCACTCTCCATCATCATCACCTTCCACTCAACACTTGAAGTTCATTGAAGAACTCAAGGAAGCCCATGAGCTTAATGCTCTCCTTGCTTTGCACCTTGCTCAAAGCAACTTAAACCCATCACCATCCATATCACCATCGTTACCATCATCACCACATCACTTGAGTCAAATTGAGAAACATGTCAACAATTGTCCTTGTTGCATCTTTCTCCAAAATCAAACCATCATTACCATCATCACCATCCATCTCACCATCATTACCATCATCACCACATCACTTGAGTCAAATTGAGAAACATGTCAACAATAGTCCTTGTTGCATCTTTCTCTAAAATCAAACCATCACCTTAAATGAGCGTCTCACTTGGATTGAGTATCTTCTCACTAGATCTAATCCAACACCACCACTTGAACAACATCAAAACCCTCATTCAACATGGTCAAGTCCAAGCTCTCCACCTCCAATTCCTCCATCAACACTCTCTCCAACATCCATACACCCAAACTTACAACCCCATTAATCCAATTTTTTTTACCCCCTCTTTACCATCATCCATCCAAAATAATTCAAGCTTTTCATTTCTCAAGCAAGTCAAATGGATCTCTTAGGCAATTTAAAATTTTCTACTTATTGTATGCTATAAGCAAAATATGTGTTGTATCAATAATTATGTTTTTAACATAATTATTTTCAACTAATGAATGCTTTATTTCTTGTCTTTAATATATGATTGTTATGCTTATTGCTTGCATACTTGATATCATGATATATATACATGCTTGATGATTAATAACATGCTTATTCCATAATATGTTTTAAATGTATGCATGCGTATTTAACATGTTTTTGCCACTATTTAATCATTCTTGATGTACATGATTCAAATGGAGCTTGCTGCAAAAACACCCTAAAAATGACCCTTTTCTGGAAATTTTTCAAATTTGGTCGCCTGGGAAAGCACCAGATGGGCGGCCCCCTTAATTCCCTAGGTGGTCCCCTTAATTTTAAGGGGGCCGGCCTACAATTAAGGGGACCGGCCATCTGGGCAGTAAAATTTACTGTTTTCTTTTGCATCTTGCGACCCCTTTTATCTAGCCCAAACCTTACCTAAATCAACCATCACCTCCATCAAACACCCATTTTCATTCACCATGCTATCACCAAAATCATCTCTAAGACACCAAAACTCCATCACCACCACCTCAATGTTAATCCCCAAGTGCACCAAATGCACCATCAAAAACACCCTTCACTCATGGCACAACATCTTCATCCATACCTACCACTTCATCCATCAATAACTACATCAACTCACACCTTTCATCACCACCATCAAGAGCATCAATGGTATGTGCTAAAACACATACCCTTTTCTTGACCAAAACCGGACCAAAATAACCAAAAACCCGACCAAAATGCCAAAAGATATTGTGTTTTTGTGTTTTTGCATGTGCAGGGATGGATATCGTGAAAATTGACAAAAGACACAAGAAAATCAAGAAAACGAGCACGAGATGCGAAATGGCTCAGAACCGGAACCGGAAACAAAGAAAATGGTCAAAAAGGCATCCCAAGTCCTCCATCTATCTGAAGTCGTCAACATTAGCCCTTGGATTCAACCTTGAAAAAATGGCAAGACCAGTCCTCGAAGAATCCATAAATTACATAAGTGGTCCCTTAAACTAAATTCCTTAAACCCTTTTTAATTTTTACCCGGATCTAAACTAACCTAACTCACCCATTTTCCCCAATCCTAAACCCACCCAACACAAGCCCAATCCATCCCACCTAATAAATCCGGCCCATCCCACTATCCCTTAAATCCGATCCATTCTAACTAAATAAAAACTCGGTCAAGATTAACCATAACACCTCTCGGGTCAAACCAAACTATCGGTCAAAGTTAAAAAAAAAAGGATAAAAATAAAAACACAACTCACACCTCACTCACCCATTCACTGACCTTATCTCTCTCCCGAAAAACAAAGAAATAACCGATCCCCAATTTCCTCCTATGAACCCTAATTACCAAACCCAAAAATTACCGCAATTAAGGGTAATTAGGTCCTTTCGTACCCTTGTCAGACCTTGTCAGAGCAAACTAGCACACACGGGGACACGTGGGAGCAAATTATTGGATCGAACACGTATTATTTTATGATCGTACGGTTAGCAAAGGAAGAAAGAAGAGAAAGATGATCTAAGGGTGGATTTGAAGCTAAGAGGGACGCGGATCGCCAGCGTGGCAAAGACCAGAAGGTTCGGATCGAGCTTATAAATAGAGGAGAGGTTACCCCATTTTCGTATGTAATTTTGTTTTTAGCATCGTTATGCTGTCGAAATAGTTTTAGAATTCTAGTCTTTTAATTCGGATTGTATTTTTCAGTTGATGTTTATTCGAGTCGATCATTGTAATTTTTAAGTTTATAATGAAGTTTAAATTTGAGGTTATTTGTGTTATCCGAATTCTCATTTTGTTAATGTTTAATTTTTACATTTTAAAGCAAGTTTAATTTTGAAGTTATTGTTAGTACGAATTCTCTTTAGTTAAAAGATTGATTTCAGTCTTTAGATAATTTACTGAGTTTTAAAATATCAGTTCATTGTAAAAAAAAAAAAAAAAAAAATATATATATATATATATATATATATATATATATATATATATATATATATATATATATGTTTTCAAATTTTTTTACTCAGCTACATACAAGCTATATTTCTCAAGTTTTACAAGCTCATCTTAGCTTTTTAGTTACTGTGAGTTTTGTTTGATTTCACCTCTGTCTTTGATACAATAAATCCAATAGTCAACAGAAGTCAACTGCGGGATTAAGCTTTGAATAAGCTGAATAGAAGCTGAGCTTGGGATTATTTTAATTGTGGCTTATAAGCCTGGGTAGTTTTGGTTTTCTGAGATCACTAAATTGCAGCAGGTTATACTTGTGAGTGCATATTCATTTTTTTTAGGTTATTGTTTGAGTTTACCAGCTTACTATGTCTATTTATTTTATTTTTTTTGGCCTTTCATTTTTAGATTAATTGTTGATTAGTCATTTTTAAGCATAGGAGATAGGATAGCAGTAATGTTTATTTGTACTAGTTTGATTCTTGTTTGAAATTGGTTAAGTAATGTTTATTTGATAGATTTAATACTAGTTTAATTTGCTTGATAGTTAGTTGATAGTGTAATTTGAAGCTGCATCAGTTTAAGTAACTGTGTTGATCATATAAGTGAATCTGAGATTCTGGTATTTAGAGTTGTTGTTTGTTGCTATATCGAGATCTGTTGATGATTGTAAGCAATGTTTAATGCTGGTTGATGATTAGTAAAGCCTGAATCAGATTGTGATTGTTTTAAGATTAGATAATAGAATGTTTGGATCTGTGATTTGCTGGGAGTTATAGTTGTTTATCTGAGGAAACTTTGATCCAGTTGGTCTAAGTTTTTAAAGTTTTAACTGGTTAGTAAATCTATTGGTAGAATAAAGTTTTTAAAAGTTTAGTTGAATTAAAGTTTTTAGATATTTGTTAAGTTGTTGGTTAAGTTTTTAAAGAAGAAAAATAAAAAAAATAGTTTGGCTAATTTGTATCAACCAGGATTCGAACCTGGGTTTGATTGATAGTGTAAGTAGTTTTTAGTTGTTAAAAATTTTCATTACAGTCCTTGAGTTTCATTTTAAACTAGTTTAGTCCTTGTCTTTGTTTCAAAGAGTTTTAGTTTTAATCAACTTTCCGAATTTGCAGTTTCAGCCCCTGTAGTTTTTATAAATATTTTCTTAAATTTCTTTTATAAAATTAGTTTTTATAAATTACATTTTCAGTCCTCGTCTTTTGTAAAACTTTATTTTCTTAAATTTCTTTTTATAAAATCAGTTTTTATTAAAGATCATTTTCGTCCTTTAGATTTTATTTTTATTTTTATTTCTATTTTAAGTATAATTTCGCTAATAGATTTATAAATCTCGGGATTAGCCCGGGATTTGCATTTATTTGAATTTTCTTTGTGTGCATTTATTTTAATAGCGTAGATTGTTTTTTATATTTCTTATTATAGTGTAATCAAATTCTAAAAAATAATCTTTCACATCACTCATTCACTTCACATATTCACAACTCCGATTCGACAAATTCGCCGTCAAACCTTCGTTGGGAGAACGACCCGGGGGAATATTCTCACGAATATTTCTTTGGAACAAATAAAAATATAAAAAACGAACATCAATAAAATGGCGCCGCTGCCGGGGAAGGCTTGAAACGAGTGCGTCGACTTCGTCCGTTGATTTTGTGATTTGAAGATCCTTCCTTGGAAGTTATTGTTTTTTATAAAAAATAAAAATACAAAAATATAATAATTAAAAAAACACTTTTCCTAAAGTGTTTTCACCATTAATAATAAATCCTCCGTCTTCCGTTGAAGGAGGGCGGTTGTAAACCATTCCAAATAACAACAAACAAAATCGTGTAATTAATCGTTATCGGATTACTTTATTACTACAACCTAATCACGGGGTTTAAGGAAGCTTGACATTAAATTGTCGAGCTGAAGAAGGCGGGTTTTTAAGCATCTTCGGAGCTACCTTTGCCTTCCCGCCACGCTGCGCGTAGTTTTAAAGGAAACGGTTACGGTTAACGTAACGGTTACCAAAAAGAAAATAAATTCTTTTATTTTTTCAATATATTAAAAAAGCCAAAAATAATTCCCAACCAAAAATACAAAAAGATTTTTGATTTCAAATTTGATTTTCCTTTTTGATTTTTGATTTTGTTTTTCGTTGTATGCACACACGTTCTTCTTCTTCTAATCCTCTTCTTTCACCACTTTCAAATCCCGAGAGGATTATCCGTCAAAACAACCGTGTTCATTTCTCAACCGTTGAGGAAATGGCCAACAACCAACACAATCAACCCCCGCCGGTGGGTGTTGACAATCACAATCAAGGGCAAGCTCCCGATCTCCGCACTATGCAAGAGTTACTCCAGTGTCCCACCGTGGGATACGGAGATGCTATTGTCATACCCCCGATTCGAAATACAAATTTTAAACTCGAGACCGGTTTAATTCAACTTGTCACGGGAAATCAATTTCATGGTTTTGATCGGGAGGATCCTCACAATCACATCCGATGGTTCAATAAATTAACCTCAACACACTACCATAAGGATGTCCCTCACGAAACAATCAAATTGATGTTATTCCCATTTTCAATCGAGGGGGCGGCCCGAATTTGGCTCGAGAAAGAACCTCCTCAATCAATCCATACTTGGGAAGATCTCGTCCATAAATTCGTGAATTATTTCTTTCCTCCATCTAAAATGACCAATGCTAGGAATGAAATAACAAATTTCCAGCAACGATTTGATGAGAATTTCGGTGAGGCATGGGAACGATTTAAGGATCTCCTACGGAAATGCCCACATCACGGATTCTCGGAATTGCATCAAATCGATACGTTCTACAATGCCTTAACTCAATCAGATCAGGATTCACTCAATGCAGCCGCCGGTGGTAATATCATGAGTCGAATGCCGAGAGAAATTCTTTCAATTATTGAGAACAAATCTAAGGTACCTACCTCAAGGAACAAACCGGTTGTTTCTAAGGTGAGTACCCAAGCTTCTAGCAGTGATGCTAAGATCGACAAGCTTGCAGATATGTTCCAAGCTTTCATTCTCTCAGAACAAAAGAAACAATCTTCTCCGCCCGCACAAGTTAAAGCGGTGCAAGAGAATTGCGTTATATGTGGTGGTCCCCATCCGTATTATGATTGTCAAGCTACCGATAGCCAAGTTTGCAATGCTACTGCAGCAGCCGCAAACTACAATCAAAATCAAGGATTCCGTCTTCAAGGTGAAGTTAACTACCGAGTTAGCAACCAAATGGGACCACCCGGTTTTACACCCGTTCAAAACAACCAAAACCGTTTACCTCAAACCAATCAAGGGTACAATCAAAATCAAAGCTACAACCAAAATCGAGGAAACAATTATCAAGCTCAACCGCAACAAGTCTATCAACCTCCTCTTCCCCAAGTTCCACTTCCTCCCGACTTTGTGAGTTATATGAAAGCAACCGATGCTAGCATACGAACTATGCAAGGTCAAATCAACAATATGAGAGCTGACTTTCGGAAGGAGATTGATACGACAATATCTCGACAAACAAACGACCTTAAGCAAATGATGAGTGGATTTTTTCAGATGAATCAACCCTCAACCTCGGGTACTTCTTCTCTTCCTAGCAACACAATTGCTAACCCGAGGGGCGATGCTAAGGGCGATAACGACTCGTAGCGGTGTTTCATATGATGGACCCACGGCTCCGGCTACCGCTTCTTTTCTACCTCCCAAGGTAGCCGTCCGTGAACCCGAGGCGACCAAGGACATGGAACCTCCTACTAACAACGGAGGAACCAAAGACGTCCAACCTCCGGTCATCCATCCATCTGAACCAAAGAATGTTGAGCCAAAAGGAATTCCCGTCAAAGCAAACCTTCCGTATCCTTCGAGATTGAATGATCAAAAGCTCCGCGAAAAAGCTTCAAATCAAATGGAAAAATTTTTCCAAATTTTTCAAGAATTGCATTTCGATATAAGCTTCGCGGATGCTTTACTTCTGATGCCTAAGTTTGTTTCGACTCTCAAAAGTTTGTTGAATAACAAAGAAAAATTAATTCAGTTAGCAAAAACTCATCTGAATGAAAACTGCTCAGCGGTAATTCTCAAAAAGCTTCCGGAAAAGCTTGGAGATCCCGGAAAATTCCTTATTCCATGTGAATTTCCGGGAATGGTTGAATGCTCCGCCTTGGCCGATCTCGGTGCTAGCATCAACCTAATGCCGTTGTCAGTATGGCAAAAGCTTTCTCTACCCAAACTTACCCCCACTTGTATGACTCTCGAGCTTGCGGATCGTTCCGTAACCCGTCCCGAAGGTATAGCCGAGGATGTCTTCGTTAAAGTGGGGAAGTTCCATTTTCCTGCAGATTTTGTGGTTGTTAATTTTGACGCTGACCCCCGGGTTCCTCTCATTCTCGGAAGATCATTTTTGAGAACCGGGCGGGCTTTGATTGACGTATACGGAGAAGAAATAACTCTGCGAGTTGATAATGAAAAAGTCACGTTTCAAATCAATCCGAACTCGAAACCTCAAACCGACAAATGCAATGTCGCTACGGTTGATCAAAAGTCAGATCCCGTAATTGCTCCTAAAAGAATTGATCCAAACCTTTCAAGATTCACGGTCAAGAGTATGTCAGAAAAACGTGCTGAACTCAAGGCAATGAAAATTAATCCTGGATCGAGCAAATGGTTTGAGTGTTGTGCTGCAAATACTAAGAGTATTCTTGATGATAGTGAATCCGATTCGGAGACCACAACGGAAGAGGTGGAAATTGCTAGCTCTAAGAGCACACCTCTTGTCCCACCTCCGGAGACGGTTTATCGTGTAGAGATGATTGATTCTGTTCTTTCCGACTCTTCCCATCCTTCTCCTCCGATTGAGGGAAGTGAAATCTCGAGGGAAGAGTTCGAGGTGTTGTCTGTTAATACTCCAATTACACCGGAAATTGTTGAGACCAATAGTAATCCAGGGGAGGATATCTTGAAATTTAATGAACCATTATTTCCCCTGGAAGATGTTAAGGAAAAAACCGCCTAAATTCGTTCAAATTGTTGATTCAAAATCAGAAGAGCAAAGTAGTGGCAGTACCACTTCTTATATTGATTCTCTTCTTGAGGAGTTCACAGATGAACTCGCTCACATCGATCCAATCCCACCAGGGGATGAGGACGATGAGTTTGATTTTGAATCTGACTTAAGAAAATTGGAATCTTTAATGAACCAGGATCCGTCTAAATATGATTCTTATCACGAGGAGTTCACCGATGAACTCGCTCACGATGATCCACTTCCATCATATGATGATGATCTCTTTGACGTTCATGCTGATTATAAAGAAGTTGAAGATCTTTTGTACCATACCCCATCATCTGATTCTTACACTGAGCTGAAAGATTTACAAAATGATGATGATCTCTTCGATTTTAGGGCCGATCAAACCAAATGGAGAAATCTTTTATATGGCAAACCTACTGAAAAAGGCCCTAAAATTGAAACCATAACCGAGGATGCTTCAATTGTCTCTCATGATTTAGCTCCTTATTCTTCCGAGGATGATTTCTTTATTGAGTCCTCCATCGAGTATCCTGCTGAGTTTTCTTGTGAGGACAAAGTATTTAAGCCAGGCTTACTCGATGATGGTGAAATTCATCCTTTGATGAAAGTGACTCTTGATACGAATTTAAAGTTTCCTGCTTCATCTAAGGAACTTTTAATTCTGGAGAAAAATGATTCCTCTCTGCTTCTTTCTATTCAAAAACTCCCATTCTGTCCGGAGTCATCTCTGCTTGAAACTTTACTATCGTTTCCAGCCGGAAACGAAGACAAAGTTTTTGACCCCGGCATCACCGCTTTCATCTTCTAAAGCCGTGGGTATCTCAATCGGAGTGGAACTTTCGTGTGCTTCAATGTTTATCCAAACATCTTGAACGAAAGTCCGATTGAGATTATTTCTTCCACTTGCTCCCCCAAGGACAAATAAATTCGGGGTCGAGTCAAGCTCATGTGACTCGGTTAACAAAAACAAGCGCTTCGTGGGAGGCACCCCATGCTTATCCATCTATCCTCTTTCTATTTTCTTAATAAAGAGGAGGGGATCCTCCTCCATATCTTGTGCCTCGTTGTTTTTCTGTGATGTGTCCAGGAATGCCGATGACTGAAGACTCTCGTGCTCGTAGTTTCCTTCACGCTACTCGAGTTTCATCATCCGCTGCTTATCCAATATCCAAAATCTTATCGTTTTACATTTATCTTTTGGCATAATTAATAAACGGCCTTAGATTTTTTGTAGGGATACCCGTACCTTTAAGACATTGAGGACAATGTCTCGTTCTAGTCTGGGGGGGTAATCTCGCGATTTGATTTTTGCCTTGCATTTTTGCCGTTTACTCATGCAACCCCGTTTTTCCTCCAAAATTGAAAAAATCCAAAAAAATGAGAAAAATTTAAAAATTTTTGCAAAAATATAATAAATTTTGACATTTTTGTTGATTTTCCGCTGGGTAGAGTAGGAATAAAATTCTGACTTGATCGGGCGTGTTGAGCCCTAGCTTGTTCCCTTAACCGTTTATAATCTATAAGCTTGTGCTAGTCTTTTACACAAGGAGCTAGAAAACGCGAATTCTTTTTAAGAATTTGCAAGTTCCCGTTTTTGACTTTATATATGCATGGCTTGATTATTAGGCTAAGCATTCGCGGATCTTATTATTTAAGATTTTAAATTTGCGAAGAACGAGAAATGATAGAGTTGTTCATAAGTTAGATTGCTAAACGTGGAGTAGTGGTTCTCTTTAGAGCTCATCGAAGTTATTTGTGGTTTTTTGTTCCCATCAGCTTGTTTCACCAAAAATAATACTCTATAATTAAAGCTATTTTGGTTTTGGCGAAATTTAGTTTTTAATTCTTCTTTAGAGAATCCTTGCTTATAAGAGTCGGGTACACATCAAGGTACTGTCAGTGTTACGGTGTAATAGACTATTCCATCTTGCCGGCTCACAACCGATGTTGGGATTGTTATAAAAGCCGTAGGACTCGGGATTTGGCAAAATATATAATGAATAATAAATAATAATAATAATCCAAAGCCATAAAAAGTTTTCTGCATCTTGCCGGTTCGCAGCCGATGTTGTAGACTTCTAATAAAGGCAGAGGAAAAATTCCAAGGTCATAATAGACTATCACATCTTGCCGGTTCGCAGCCGATGTTGTGATTGTTATAAAGGGCCAAGGATTAATAATATGTGCTTAATAATGTTAAAAATGCCAAATTTCGACTCCGAGGTATCCTAATAAAGGCTTCCGTCTCTGGACTCGTAGATGAGTTGTTTCGGTCGCAAATAAAAGGGATATTCTCAAAATCGTGTTAAATCAGAGACCTTGATGTGGACCTCATTTTTGTATGCAACGGTTTTCGAGGGAAGGTTTGGAAACTACTTAGCGTCTAAACTAGGTATCTTTATCGGATTAAAAATTATCAAAACGAGAATTTGAAGAAATTCATTTCTCACCAAAAATAAAATAAATAGAGTAAAATAGGAATTTGGGAACGAGAAGTCCACAATTAGCTTTCTGAGTAGTGTTGGCAATCTAACTTGTAAATGACAATGATTTCGTTTTTAAGCTTAGTTTGGGGACTCGTGAAAAATCAGGAACGACGAATTTTATCCGTATGGTCACTTCTTTATGAGTCGTGTTTCCTGCTCTATGACCCTAAAAATTATCGATAGATAATGATTGTCATCAAAAGCCGTCACTCGAATAATAAGAAAAATACAAAAATAGAATAAAAGGAAAAATCGGGGAGTTTTCATAATATTGCATGAGGACATTGCAATACTTAGTCTGGGGGATTTTGGTATGTGCTAAAACACATACCCTTTTCTTGACCAAAACCGGACCAAAATAACCAAAAACCCGACCAAAATGCCAAAAGATATTGTGTTTTTGTGTTTTTGCATGTGCAGGGATGGATATCGTGAAAATTGACAAAAGACACAAGAAAATCAAGAAAACGAGCACGAGATGCGAAAAGGCTCAGAACCGGAACCGGAAACAAAGAAAATGGTCAAAAAGGCATCCCAAGTCCTCCATCTATCTGAAGTCGTCAACATTAGCCCTTGGATTCAACCTTGAAAAAATGGCATGACCAGTCCTTGAAGAATCCATAAATTACATAAGTGGTCCCTTAAACTAAATTCCTTAAACCCTTTTTAATTTTTTACCCGGATCTAAACTAACCTAACTCACCCATTTTCCCCAATCCTAAACCCACCCAACACAAGCCCAATCCATCCCACCTAATAAATCCGGCCCATCCCACTATCCCTTAAATCCGATCCATTCTAACTAAATAAAAACTCGGTCAAGATTAACCATAACACCTCTCGGGTCAAACCAAACTATCGGTCAAAGTTAAAAAAAAAAGGATAAAAATAAAAACACAACTCACACCTCACTCACCCATTCACTGACCTTATCTCTCTCCCGAAAAACAAAGAAATAACCGATCCCCAATTTCCTCCTATGAACCCTAATTACCAAACCCAAAAATTACCGCAATTAAGGGTAATTAGGTCCTTTCGTACCCTTGTCAGACCTTGTCAGAGCAAACTAGCACACACGGGGACACGTGGGAGCAAATTATTGGATCGAACACGTATTATTTTGTGATCGTACGGTTAGCAAAGGAAGAAAGAAGAGAAAGATGATCTAAGGGTGGATTTGAAGCTAAGAGGGACGCGGATCGCCAGCGTGGCAAAGACCAGAAGGTTCGGATCGAGCTTATAAATAGAGGAGAGGTTACCCCATTTTCGTATGTAATTTTGTTTTTAGCATCGTTATGCTATCGAAATAGTTTTAGAATTCTAGTCTTTTAATTCGGATTGTATTTTTCAGTTGATGTTTATTCGAGTCGATCATTGTAATTTTTAAGTTTATAATGAAGTTTAAATTTGAGGTTATTTGTGTTATCCAAATTCTCATTTTGTTAATGTTTAATTTTTACATTTTAATGCAAGTTTAATTTTGAAGTTATTGTTAGTACGAATTCTCTTTAGTTAAAAGATTGATTTCAGTCTTTAGATAATTTACTGAGTTTTAAAATATCAGTTCATTGTAAAAAAAAAAAAAAAAAAAAAAATATATATATATATATATATATATATATATATATATATATATATATATATATGTTTTCAAATTTTTTTACTCAGCTACATACAAGCTATATTTCTCAAGTTTTACAAGCTCATCTTAGCTTTTTAGTTACTGTGAGTTTTGTTTGATTTCACCTCTGTCTTTGATACAATAAATCCAATAGTCAACAGAAGTCAACTGCGGGATTAAGCTTTGAATAAGCTGAATAGAAGCTGAGCTTGGGATTATTTTAATTGTGGCTTATAAGCCTGGGTAGTTTTGGTTTTCTGAGATCACTAAATTGCAGCAGGTTATACTTGTGAGTGCATATTCATTTTTTTTAGGTTATTGTTTGAGTTTACCAGCTTACTATGTCTATTTATTTTATTTTTTTTGGCCTTTCATTTTTAGATTAATTGTTGATTAGTCATTTTTAAGCATAGGAGATAGGATAGCAGTAATGTTTATTTGTACTAGTTTGATTCTTGTTTGAAATTGGTTAAGTAATGTTTATTTGATAGATTTAATACTAGTTTAATTTGCTTGATAGTTAGTTGATAGTGTAATTTGAAGCTGCATCAGTTTAAGTAACTGTGTTGATCATATAAGTGAATCTGAGATTCTGGTATTTAGAGTTGTTGTTTGTTGCTATATCGAGATCTATTGATGATTGTAAGCAATGTTTAATGCTGGTTGATGATTAGTAAAGCCTGAATCAGATTGTGATTGTTTTAAGATTAGATAATAGAATGTTTGGATCTGTGATTTGCTGGGAGTTATAGTTGTTTATCTGAGGAAACTTTGATCCAGTTGGTCTAAGTTTTTAAAGTTTTAACTGGTTAGTAAATCTATTGGTAGAATAAAGTTTTTAAAAGTTTAGTTGAATTAAAGTTTTTAGATATTTGTTAAGTTGTTGGTTAAGTTTTTAAAGAAGAAAAATAAAAAAAATAGTTTGGCTAATTTGTATCAACCAGGATTCGAACCTGGGTTTGATTGATAGTGTAAGTAGTTTTTAGTTGTTAAAAATTTTCATTACAGTCCTTGAGTTTCATTTTAAACTAGTTTAGTCCTTGTCTTTGTTTCAAAGAGTTTTAGTTTTAATCAACTTTCCGAATTTGCAGTTTCAGCCCCTGTAGTTTTTATAAATATTTTCTTAAATTTCTTTTATAAAATTAGTTTTTATAAATTACATTTTCAGTCCTCGTCTTTTGTAAAACTTTATTTTCTTAAATTTCTTTTTATAAAATCAGTTTTTATTAAAGATCATTTTCGTCCTTTAGATTTTATTTTTATTTTTATTTCTATTTTAAGTATAATTTCGCTAATAGATTTATAAATCTCGGGATTAGCCCGGGATTTGCATTTATTTGAATTTTCTTTGTGTGCATTTATTTTAATAGCGTAGATTGTTTTTTATATTTCTTATTATAGTGTAATCAAATTCTAAAAAATAATCTTTCACATCACTCATTCACTTCACATATTCACGACTCCGATTCGACAAATTCGCCGTCAAACCTTCGTTGGGAGAACGACCCGGGGAATATTCTCACGAATATTTCTTTGGAACAAATAAAAATATAAAAAACGAACATCAATCAACTCCACCTCCTACTCAAGAACCTCCATTCACCCAACTTTACATTTCCATATCACCAATAACACCTCTTGATGCTCATTTCTCATCATCACCAATACCACCACACCCACAAATGAACCATCATCTTTGGTCTTAGAGATGAGATACACTACATGTTTTCATCCCTTGAACACATGCTTAACAACCAACCTCCACCACAACCTCCATCATTTTCACCCACTACACTACCACCACCTTCATTCTCACCAAATTAAGCATATGCAATGCTTAATCAAAAATAATTTTTCAAACCATTTTGTGTGCAAGCCCCATGGAAAATCATGTACTCCTAGAATGATTATGTAGATTGCATTACTTACTAGCTAATGTAGGATTGAATATAACCTTGAATGGTTGTGTATTGATACACAACATTTTTAATGAATGTCTTTATATGCATGCTTATTTTTGCTATATATATATATGCTTGTGCTTCTAATATTTTTCTTGCAAGTATTCCATATATCGATTCCTTGGTGCCCCCAAACGAGGAGGAGTACACATCAAGAGGAGTTTTCGTCCCGACAAATTTCACGTTTGAATTTTGTCGGCTTAACCTTTTTGATTCTACAAAAAGGGGGAGAAGTGAATGTAAACTCACTAAATACTTGTCCAAAAATAAACTTTTTGGTTTAATGAGTTTAGGTTTTGTAATCATCAAAAAGGGGGAGATTGTTGACGTAAATAAATGCCTAAAAACATTATCAATATTTATTCATATCTCTATGTTTTGATGATCACAAAATGTAAACTCAATAAAACATAAACTTATAAATTAAACAAGTACTTAGTTGTAAATATTCACTTCTACAACTAAAATCACTTAAGGTATGAATGAACTAATGCTTAATGCATTATATGATCAAAGGAACATTTTCTTAATAACTAGATTTTTTATAAAACATCAAAAACATTTTATACATTTTTGAAAAACATTTTTGGTATTAAATAAAAATGTTTAATCTTTTATAAAAATATGAATTCAAATTTTTAACCAAAATCAGTTAAAATGTTCCAGAAAAACCTTCCCCACAAAAGGACAAAACTGGCCAACGTTCAGCAGGGGCGGCCCCCTTAATTTTACTAAGCGGCCCCCTTAAAATTAAGGGGACCGCCCCCCTATTTAAGGGGGCCGGCCACGCTCCAGTAGGCTCCAGCTGTCCAGATTTTTCCCTATAAATACCAGCCTTCCCCTGGATTTTTACTCAACCTTTTGCACTAAAACTTTCTGTTGTAGATCTCATTTCATATCTTAAAAAACCTTTGATCATGTAATCTTAAGCATTGGTTTCCAAGTGATCCAAGCTTTCACCATCCAAGTGCAAAAGAAGAATACTTCTATCAATCAAGATTAGAAGTATTACAACTTAGTATCATCTTGTTACTTAAGTTGTGTGTTTAACAAAGTTTGTAAATCATTCATTCATTTGTATGTAAGGTGTGTGTTGTAGATTAGTGTTGTGTGTAAGTAGTGAAGATGTTGTATAAGTAGTTGTGGTATAGAAGTTGTGAGGTCAAAGTGTAGAAGTCGTGAACCCGTGGTGTAGAAGTTGTGAAGCCGTAGCTTAGAAGACGTGAAGTCCTTGTGTTGAAGTTGTGAAGCCGTAGCATAGAAGCTGTGAAGCGGTCATGTTAAAGTTGTAAAGTCCTAGTCGTGAAGTTCTTGTGTTGAAGTCGTGAAGCCATAGCATAGAAGCTGTGTAGCGGTCGTGTTGAAGCAATGAAGTCCTAGTCGTGAAGTCCTAGTGTTGAAGTCGTGAAGCCGTAGCATAGAAGTTGTGTAGCGGTCGTGTTGAAGCCGTGAAGTCCTAGTCGTGAAGTCCTAGTGTTGAAGTCGTGAAGCCGTAGCATAGAGGTTGTGTAGCGGTCATGTTGAAGTCGTGAAGTCTTAGTCATGAAGACATGGTGTTGAAGTCGTGAAGTCGCATCATAGAGGTTGTGTAGTGGTCGTGTTGAAGTCGTGAAGAAGTCGTGAAGAAGTCATGAAGCAGTTGTGAAGTAGTCGTGAATAAGTTGTGAAGAAGTTGTGTTGTGAAGTTGTGAGATTGGTTCTAGCTACGATTAGAACTCGACATTTAGCTTTGTGTCGTTAAACCCGTGTAAGCCAAAGTTGTGTACGGTTTTCTCCGCCATAAGGGAGCTTATTGAAGTTGTGAAGAAAACTCTCAAGCAAGGTGTGCTTGGGGAGTGGAGTAGGGCAAGGAAGGTGTCCTTGTAGCCGAACCACTATAAATCTCTCGTGTCTCGGTTAGATCTTTCCATACCTTATTTATTTATTTACTTGCATCGTCATTACTTTCATACACATAGGCTTATATAATTGCTAGTATTAATTAGAGGTCGACTTCACATAAAGATTAATTTGAAAATCCATTCAAGAAACCAAAACTTTTACAATCAATTTAAAAGAATACATATATAACTAATAATAAGGTTCAAGTTTTATTTTTCATACAAACTTGAATCTAAGTGTTTTAAAAATAAACAAAGGTTTTCATAATAAAATTAAAAAGACGTAAAACTATTCAACCCCCTCCCCCTTCTAGTTTTCCACAAATTCAAATAGTAATAAAATGAGTATGTTCAAATAGGTAGCAATAAGACCAATTATCCGAATATGCTTCTCCAACTTGTCTGTAGATTCCATAAGGTCCTAATGTTATAAGGAGGATGAGCAACAAACAATAAGATATTAAAATTTGATTACCAAATGCATAATAATCTATGTGAATATTCTAATTTTGTAGCACAATGCCAAACACCCGTTTAGAACTTTTCTCAACCTTTGGTGGCAGAATTGTACCACTCCCTCAATCTCGCACTTAAATTTTGCACTTCTATTGAGAATATTGGATGTCTAAACTAAACTTGGTCTATATAAGTTGAGGGGGTGTAACTGACATTATGGTATAGTTGTTTTCTTTGTGTTTCTTTATGTTATGCAGGTTGGAGGGTCTGTAATAGAAGATGCTTAAAGTATAAGGATCAAAGTTGTAGCTATTCTATTGCTTGGAGGATTAAAGATAGCAAGATGTGTTAATGTCTTGGAAGGAGCTATATAACCCTCTTTACCTGCTCCTTCTTCATTATCGATATAACTTGAGTCTCTCTCTCTAGAAACTCAAGATCTTAGTATGTTATTGTTAGGTTATAATTTTGTATTTGTAAACTTTGTGATTCTTTATTGTATTGTAATAAACTCTTAATGATCTAACCATTGGGGAGGTTGGTTGGGTTAGATCATAATAAAATCTGTTTTGTTCTAAATCTTGTTTTCAATCATAAAAGTTTTCATGGTATCAGAGCTATAGGCTGCTCTATACTAACTGATTTAATCAATCTCAAATAGTTTTCCAAAATTATGGTTTCGATAAAATTTGGGGATTCTTGATTTTGGAGTTGTCTAGGGATCAACGAGTGTTGATTAGGTCTTGTTTGTGATAGATCGTGTTGTCTAGAGGCTTAATTTCAATTTTTCAAAAATTATGGTTTCTTGGAAAATTGGTGTTTTTTGAAATTGATTGAGGGATCTTGTTTGTGGTGGTCTTAATTGTGTTTCGGTATAAGATCTGGTCTGTGGGTGGTTGGATTGGTCCAATTGGTATGTCTGGTCAAGTTAGGGTTTACTGTAAAACCCTAACTCAGGTTGTCTGTTAGATTTCTTGTGTTATTTCTTTATTAGATCTGTTGTCTTGTACTTGAAAACCCAATTTTCTAAAATTAGGGTTTTCTTGATTTCAGGTTTTTTTTTTGTTTAAACATTGATCTGTTAACTAATTCTTTATTCTTTGTTTGTTTCAGGTTGATTTTCCACTGCATTACTTTGGTATTGGGATTAAGATCTTCTTGATTGCTGTGCTTGGAACGCGTGCTCTATAACACCTCTCACGCCTTCTCTAAGGTTTTTTTTTTATAGGTTTTTCTTAGGATTGTTGGTGGTTGAGTAGATTAAGGGATTATTTGTTTGATTGGAGTTGGTTGTTGGTGGATTAACTGTGATTGCAATTTGAGGAGTTATAAGGGTAGTTTCTTTTGTCTTTTTTTTTTTTTTTTTTTTTTTTTTTTTTATTTTTTTTTTTTTTTTTTTGTTTCTTGTTTGGTTCTTGTCTTGGTTTCTTGCTCTTGTGGTATATTGTAAACTGTTTTCAAAATGGTTGAAGAAGATAAGAATAAAAATAAGGATAAGGAAGCAGGTGGCTCAGGTTCAAACTCTAGTTTGAAACTGAGTGACTATGATCCTTTGTTTTTACATTCAAATGATTCAAATGGTACTCCTCTTATCTCTTTTAAACTTGAGGGTACAGAAAACTATAAGGTTTAGTCTGCTGCAATTAAACTAGCTTTACATACCAAAAACAAACTTGGTTTTATTAATGGTAAATGTACTAGACCACTAGATGATGATTTGCCCAGGCAAGAACAATGGGACAGATGTAACTCAGTTTTTCAGTCCTGGATTCTTGGTTGTGTTACTCAGGATTTATATTTGGGACAAATTTATTCTACTAATGCTAAGTCTGTTTGGGATGAGCTAGAGGAAACATATAGTAAATCTGATGGTTCAATCATTTTTAACATGCATTATAAGATTCACTCTTTCACACAGTCTGGTATGCCTTTGGCAGAGTATTATCACAAGTTCAATTCTCAGTGGAGACAATATGAATCCTTGGTTGATCTGCCTAAGTGTACCTGTGGCACTGCAGAAAAACTTAAGAAGCATGAGCAGCTTATTAGGCTCATGGAGTTCTTAATGGGACTTGATGATGTTTTTAGTAGTGTCAGAAGTAGTATCTTGGTGACTGATCCTTTGCCTGATGTTAAATCAGCCTTTGCAACTTTACCAAGAGATGAGTCACATAGGTCTAATAGTGTGCACACTTCTAGTAAATCTAATTCTACTACATTTGTTGCCAAAAGCAACAATGACTGGTCTGTTAATAAAAACAATAATAACAATTTGAATAGGAGATTCACTAGAGGTCCTAATCCTAATCTAGTTTGCAAACACTGTAATATGATTGGACACACTATAGACAGATGTTTTGAACTTGTTGGGTATCCTCCAGGATTCAAAAAGAATCCTAAAGGAAACAATGTTAAGGTTTCTGCTAATAATGTGTCTACTAGCAGTTCTGGTGATGGATCTAGTTCTACTCATACTTTGACTAATGAACAATATCAAAAACTTATAAATTTGTTGAGTAGTTCAGGTTCTGGCACTGCTTGTGACATTCAGGGAAATGTTACAGGTATTTCTTTAGGTTCAAATCATGTCTTCTGTTTTGCATCATGTAGATTCTCTAACCTCAATTCTGATATAAGTACATATGGTGCTTATGTTGGGTGGATCATTGATTCAGGGGTAAGCCAACACATGACTTACTCAGCCTTGTTTTTGTTTAATGTAATTGATGTTTCACATCTTAATATAACAGTTGCACACCCCAATGGGACTGTTGCAAAGGTTAATCAAATTGGAAGTTTTAAACTCACAGAAACATTAATTATTCATGATGTGTTGGTGGTCCCTAGTTATCATGTTAGCCTTTTGTCAGTTCATAAACTTGCTAGTGCTAATAAGTTGAGGGTTATCTTTAATGATATGGACTGTCTTATTCAGGATTCAATTCAAAAGTCCCTGGTGGGGACTGGTAATATGATTGGTGGTTTATACATCCTTGACCAGGGTAAGAGGCATATAAATAGTAATGTTAAAACTTGTGTTGTCTCTAAATGTCTTTGGCACAATAGGTTGGGACACCCTGCTGACCAAGTCCTAAAAGTTTTAAAACATAAAATTGATACAGGAGACTTAACCACTGGTCCTTGTTATGTGTGTCACAAGGCTAAGCAGACTAGAGAACCATTTCCACTTAGTGACCATAAGTCCAGTGAGTTAAGTCAACTTGTTCAGCTTGATGTTTGGGGTCCTTATAAGGTCAGAAGTAGAGAAGGGTTTAGATACTTTCTTACTATTGTTGAATTTAGCAGGGGTGTTTGGGTGTCTATGCTCAAAGGCAAAGATGAAGTGTTTTCAGATGTGTTAATGTTTTTCAATTTGATAAAAAAAACCTAGGAAAACTGTTAAAGTCTTTAAAAGTGACAATGGTACTGAGTTTGTTAACAAACAATTTAACAGTTTTTGTGAGTCAAATGGAATCATTCATCAAACATCTTGTGCCTATACCCCTCAGCAAATTGGGGTTGCTGAGAGGAAGCATAGACATTTACTTAATCAAGGCTAGATCCCTCATGTTCCAGGGGGAATTCCTTTGAACATGTGGACTGAGTGAGTCATAACTGCTAGTTATCTTATTAACAGGTTACCGTCTGCCATTCTTTCTGGAAAAAGTCCTTATGACTTGATTTATAATACTGAACCTGATTTGTCTCATCTAAGGTCTTTTGGTTGTCTTTGTTTTGCCACTGTTCTAAGTAGTATTGACAAATTTTCTCAAAGGTCTGAAAAATGTGTTTTCATTGGTTATTCTTTGGAAAAGAAATGATACAAGTTATACAGTTTAGATTCTAAACAAGTTTTGTATAGCAGGGATGTAAAATTTTATGAAACAATGTATCCTTTCAAAAATCAATCTTTGACTAAAGATTTTGTTTTAGAGTTAAATGATGTGAACAGTTTAAATTTTTTTGATAGCCAAAGATCTGATGAACCCTGTGATGATATTAATAAGTATGCTATGAATGATAATACATCAACTAAGGATGATGGCTCTATTCCTGTGTCTAAGGTTAATGCAGAACCAAGTGATCATTCTGCATCTGCAGAGGGCTCTGCAAACACAAATGCAGGGTCTAATTCGGCTCCTACAGTTGCAGATGGTTCTGCAAACCATCCTACCTCTACCAGTGATAAAGTTGTTCATGATTCTATTCCATCTAATGTGGAGAACAGTGATACACTTGGCAGTATAATAGCAAATGGTGTCTCAGACCAGATAGATGCAACTTCTGATGATGATAAATATGAGTATGAGGGTGAAGACTTTGAAAGTTTTAATCAAATATTTGGTTCAGATGACTTAGATCCAGAAAGTATAGTAGATGAGGCTACTGTTAGAAGGACTAGGTTACCAAGTAGGTTGCAAGATTATGAACTTGATAACAAGGTTAAGTATAGTCTTAATAAGTATGTCAATTATGCTAATTGGAGCTCTGAGAGTTATTCTTTTGTGACTAACCTTAATAAGACTATAGAGCCTAAGACTTATAAAGAAGCTGCTACTGATAGCAGGTGGGTTGAGGCTATGGATAATGAGATGGAAGCCTTAAATAGGAATGGTACTTAGGTTATTGTTGAGTTAACAGCTGGTAGAAGGGCTATTGGTTGTAAAGATCAAATACAAGTCCAATGGTGAAGTAGAAAGATTTAAAGCCAGGCTAGTAGCTAAAGGCTTTAACCAAAGAGAGGGTATTGACTATGAGGAGACTTTTTCTCCTGTGGTTAAGATGGTTACTGTTAGATATGTGTTGAGTCTAGTTGTGCATAACAATTGGACTGTTTTCCAGCTAGATGTTAACAATGCATTTCTATATGGTGATCTTGTTGAGGATGTTTATATGACCTTACCTGAAGGATATTTTGTTAATGGTGACAAAAGAATTTGTAAACTAAACAAGTCTTTATATGGGTTAAAGCAAGCTCCAAGAAAATGGAATGAGAAACTTACAAGTGTTTTGTGTGAGCTTGGTTTTAACCAAAGCAAAAATGATCATTCATTGTTTGTTAAATCTGATCATGACATCTTTGTTGTGTTATTGGTTTATGTTGATGATATCATTATTACTGGCAACAATGTTGATGAAATTAAAAAGTTTAAAGATTTGTTTAGTTCCAAATTCTTGATTTAGAATTTAGGTGAATTGAAATATTTTCTTGGTATTGAGGTCATAAAACATGAATCTGGCATTTGTCTTACTCAAAGGAAATATTGTTTGGAATTGTTGAATAAGTTTGGTATGCTGGGTTGTAAGCCTGCTACTACTCCTATTGAGTTTAATCCAAATAAATCTAAGTCTATTATTGCTGAAGGTGATTATCCTTTAGTAAGTTTTAGAAATTTTCGTAAGCTTGTTGGAAAATTGATATACTTGACTATTACCATGCCTGATATTTCTTATGTTGTGCATAAATTAAGTCAAGCTATGCATGGTCCTTTACACTCTGATCTTAAGCTTGCTTTTAGGGTGCTTAGGTACCTTAAGGGTGCTCCTAGAAAGGGGGTGTTTTATAATAAGGGAAAACATTTTGGGTTGACTGCTTATGTTGACTCTGATTGGGCTAAATGTACACTTACCAGAAGGTCTGTAACTGGGTTTGCAATCTTTCTTGGCAGTTGTCTTGTGTCTTGGAAGAGTAAGAAGTAGTCAGTATTGGCTAAATCTTCAGCTGAGGCTGAATATAGGGCAATGTCTAATGTTGCCTGTGAAATTATTTAGATCTTAAAACTTTTGACAGATCTAAAAGTTGATTATACAATTCCTGTTGATATGTTTTGTGATAGCGGTGCAGCTATGCAAATAGCTGGTAATCCAGTCCTTCATGAGAGGACTAAACATTTTGAAATTGATCTATTTTTCCTAAGGGGGGAAATTGCTGAAGGTGTTTTCAAAAATTGTAAAATTCAGTCTGAGAATAATACAGCTGATATTTTTACAAAATGTCTGAGTTGTGCAGACCACAAAAGGTTGTGTGGTTTGTTGAAACTGGTGAATGTATTCCAGGTTTAGCTTAAGGGGTGTATTGAGAAAATTGGATGTCTAAGCTAAACTTGGTCTATATAAGTCCAGGGGGTGTAACTAACATTATGGTATAGTTGTTTTCTTTGTGTTTCTTTATGTTATGCAGGTTGGAGGGTCTCTAATAGAAGATGCCTAAAGTATAAGGATTAAAGTTGTAGTTGTTCTATTGCTTGGAGGACTAAAGATAGCAAGATGTGTTAATGTCTTGGAAGGAGCTATATAACCCTCTTCACCTGCTCATTCTTCATTATCGATATAACTTGAGTCTCTCTCTCTCTAGAAACTCAAGATCTTAGTACTCCCTCCGTCCCTAAATAAATGTCCATTTGGACTTTTTGCGGTATTTATTATTCAACTTTGACCTTAAATATTTTTGTTTATTTTATATAATACTTGATGCAAAATATATGAATGGATTGGGTTTTAAAAGTATTTTTCATTGGTATAATTTTCATCAAGTATTATATAAGACAAACAAAATTAATTAAAGTCAAAGTTGAACAAGAAAGACTGTAAAAAGTCAAAGTGGACATTTATTTAGGGACGGAGGGAGTATGTTATTGTTAGGTTATAATTTTGTATTTGTAAACTTTGTATAACAACCCGTAATTTTTCAGGCCATTATTTTAATCGTTCATCTAATTATTTTTGACAAATAATACAAATTAAATATTTTCTGACATTTACTGATGTTTAAAAATTTAATAACAAGAGGTTATCTCGTTTTCCTGGAAAACAACACCACGCGCATACCGACACCACATTAGTAAAGGTTAAATTTTATAATTTCATTCTGGAGTCAATAAATTTTACTCTAGAACACTTTGATAAAAATGACTCTTAAATTATATTTTTTCGTGCTCACGACAAACCCAGAAATATCGGGTGACACCGGGATTCAACGGGACACGAAGAACATTTAATACACACATAAAAATAAATCTTATCACTTTCCCTATACATTATCCACCCACTCACATTATCTTTTATATAAAAACAAAACAAAAAAAAGAAGAAAAAAAAAAGAAAAAGAAAGAGATATATAACATCACGCATCCCTCTCTCTCACTCTTCTCCCCACTTCTTCACTGCTAAACGCCTAAACCCAACGTCACCACCATCCCCACCCTGGTGAACTCAGACCTGGTTCGACAGTGTGATATGTACTACTAGAAATCACAAGGAAATGAAGTAGTACTTTCGACTTAATAGGCAATTCCAGAAGATAAAGAATAGAATCACGAATTAAGAAGAACAATGCTTTGTTATTTGATAGATGAGAGTTTACAGGGATAAGAAGTTTTTTTACAACTGAAATGATTGATAGCTACTAACTGAATTCAAGAAATGTATTTATACAATGGAATGGGTAAAAATAAAAGGGTGGGAAATTCTGTTTGGGTTCTTGTTTGACTTTCTGTCTTTGACTTCTAACTCTGACTTTTATTGACTTTTCAAATTGAACCATATCAATTGCCTCCTCCTTCAGATGTTGATTGTCCTCAATCAACTACTTAAGCATTCATGTCAAATTGTGGAAACTTGGTAGCAATTTCATCATAAGGTTCCCATGTAGCATCTGACAACTGACCCATTGGTCCAATGTACCAAAACATAAACCACTGGTGCATTTCCTTGCTTAGCCAGCTTCCTATCCAGAATAGCAAAAGGCTCCACTGCAACCAAACCATCTTCATTCAATTGTGGTAACTGACCATGTTGTTGTGGAGTCTCACCTTTGTACTTTCTCAACTGTGAGACATGAAACACTGAATGAATCTGAGCATTTGCTGGCAATTGAAGTTTATAAGCTACTTTTCCCACTCTCTGTATCACTTGAAAAGGACCATAGTATTTTGCTGACAATTTATGATTCTTGCTCTGCCTGATAGTGGATTGCCTATATGGTTGCAGCTTCAAATAGACCCAATCATTGACTTCAAATTCTCTTTTAGTTCTGTGCTTGTCAGCCATCTCTTTCATCCTTTCTTGGGTTCTTTTTATGTGAAACTTTAGCAACTTAACTGCCTCTTCTCTTGCCTCCAAAGTTCTATCCACCATATCTACTCTACTATCTCCTTTTGCATAAGCAATGTGTGCTGGTGGTGGTTGACCATATACAACTTGATAAGGTGTGTTTTTAATGGTGGTGTGGTAGGAAGTGTTATACCAGTATTCAGCTAAAGGTAACCAAGTACTCCACTCCTTAGGTTTGTCTCCACACATGCATCTCAAATAGCATTCTAAGCTCCTGTTTACCACTTCAGTTTGGCCATCACTTTGTGGATGATAAGCAGTTGAAGTGTGTAATTTGACTTGTAGGACAGCAAACAACTCTTTCCAAAACTTGCTCATAAAGATGGCATCTCTGTCACTGACAATGATTTTAGGTAACCCATGCAGCCTATAGATAGTATCCAAGAACACTTGAGCTATTTTATTGGCTGTATAAGGATGCTTCAGAGCTATGAAATGACTGTACTTGCTAAGTCTGTCCACAATAACCATAACAGCTGACTTTCCATTTGACAGTGGCAAGCCAGTGATGAAATCCATTGATATCTCTGACCAAATTGTTTCAGGTATTGGCAAAGGTTGCAACAGCCCAGGGTAAGCAACCAATTCTGGTTTGAACCTTTGACATACATCACATTGTCTCACAAACTCCTTCACTTGCTTCCTCATCTTCTTCCAGTACACATGAGTACACATTCTTTGCATAATAGCCTGCATACCTGAATGACCACCATCTGGACTACTATGAAAGTACCTCAATATCTTGTGTCTCAGCTCATTATCATTACCAATGACCAACTTTCCTTTTCTCAACAGTTGACCATTAGACCATAAGTAGTGTTTGGCACTAGAAGCATCAGTTTGAAACTTCAAGATTAAAGCTTGTAGCTCAGGGTCAGAAGTCCAAACTTGCTTAATTTCTTCATATAGATCACTAGACAATGTATTGACACTGATTTGTAACAATTCTGCACCTGCTTGTACTCTAGAGAGAGCATCAGCAACCACATTTTCAGATCCTTTCTTGTACATTATTTCATAATCATACCCCATTAGTTTAGGAAGCCACTTCATCTGAGTAGGAGTAGTGATTCTTTGATCTAACAAGTACTTAAGGCTGAAGTGATCAGTTTTGATTATGAAGTGTCTGTCTAACAAATATCCCCTCCACTTATCCAAGGCTTGTAGAACAGCTAGAAATTCTTTTTCATAGGTAGACAATGCCTGGTGTTTGGGAGCAAGAGTTTTACTAAGAAAAGCAATAGGGTGACCTTGTTGTTGGAGGACTGCACCTATGCCTACACCAGATGCATCTGTCTCCACTATAAACACTTCATTGAAATCAGGTAACTTTAAAACTGGAGCATTGATCATTGCATTTTTCAACTTTTCAAAAGCTTCTTGAGCACTACTGTTCCATCCAAAAGCATTCTTCTTCAATAGAGCAGTTAGTGGTGAACTAATCATAGCATAGCCCTAGATGAATCTTCTATAGTACCCTGTTAACCCCAAAAACCCTCTTAGTTGCTTCAAATTCTTAGGAACAGGCCAGTCTACCATGGCTAATATCTTTTGAGGATCTGTTGCCACTCCCTTGCTTGAAATCACATGACCAAGATACTCTACTTGTTTAGCTCCAAAGACACACTTACTTTGTTTTGCAAAGAGCTGGTTGGATCTCATTGTTTCCAAAATGATTCTCAATTGCTGCACATGTTCCTCCATACTTGTACTGTATACTAGTATATCATCAAAGAAAACTAGTGTGAACTTCCTCAAAAATGGCCTAAACACCTCATTCATCAATGATTGAAAGGTTGAGGGTGCATTAGTTAGACCAAATGGCATTACCACAAACTCATAATGACCTTCATGAGTTTTGAAAGCTGTTTTGGCAATGTCATCCTCATACATCCTGATTTGGTGGTATCCTGATCTTAGATCCAGCTTTGAAAAGACCATTGACCCACTCAACTCATCAATCAGTTCTTCAATAAGAGGAATGGGAAACTTATCCTTCAAAGTATTCTTGTTCAATTGCCTGTAATCTACACACATTCACCAACTTCCATCTTTCTTTTTTACCATAACAATTGGAGATGCAAAAGCACTTTGACTATGCCTAATAACACCTGAGTCTAGCAATTCTTGCACCATAGACTCTATTGCATCTTTTTGTGTAGGTGGATGTCTATAAGGCCTCAAATTTACTGGTGGTGTGCCTTCTTTCAGTGGTATTTTGTGGTCATGAGATCTCTGAGGTGGCAATCCTTTAGGAACAGCAAATACATCCACAAATTCTTCAATTAACAACTGAAGGGGTGTTTGGATTTGGGTTTTACTGGCAGTTGTGGGCTTAATGGTAGGTGTAGAAGTAGTGATCATGTTCAACATAGCATTAGGATAGACACACATTGCCAAATTAGCTCCATTAACAACTCCTTTTGCAGCTTGTTTGCCCTTCATCCACTCCACTGTTGTCTTTGTACTACCCCTCAGATTGAATATCCTACCATTGTACACAAAACTCATTCTTAAATCCAAGAAATTGCACCTCATTTCTCCTAGAGTAGACAACCACTGCATACCCAATACCATATCACAACCACCCAAAGGCAATAACATGACACTAGTTGTGAAGATTTCACCCTGCAATTTCCATGAGAACTTATCACAAACAGTGTTACTATATAAGTTTCTACCACCAGCTACACTGACTTGCAATGGATAAGTGTTCTTGAGGTCACATCCAATTTGCTTAGCTTTGAGAACATCCAAGAAGTTGTGAGTGCTTCCAGTATCAATCAAAATATGAAGCTCATGTTTACCAATCTTTCCAATCACCCTCATTGTCTGATAGGTTTGAACACCATTTAAAGCATGAATAGAAATTTGTGGCACCATTTCAGTTTGACTTTCTAGTTCACTACCTCCATTGTCCTGCTCCACAGTTTCATACACAATTTCCTCCTCTTCACATTCTTCATTATCAACCACAACTTCTAATGAAAACATTTGACTTGGACATTTATGGCCAGGACTGTACTTTTGATCACAGTAAAAACACAAGTTTTTAGCCCTCTTTTCCTCAAGCTCTTTTTGTGTTAGTTGCTTCCTAAGTGGTCTGTTCCTCCAATTGGCATTTGGAGCTGGTAATGCCATTGGTTTTGGACTAGTAATAGGTCCAGTGTTTTGATAGTTGCCAAACTTAGGTGTACTCAACAATGGAGGTCTCAACTTCTTTTTAACTGCTAAATTAGTTGCTTCTTGCAACTTAGCCAAAGAGTAAGCATTAGATAGTGAAGTTGGATGAAACATTCTAACAGCCAATTCAATTTCATTAGGCAATCCAGCCAAGAAAAAACTAATTTGTTGGTCTTCTGGCATATCCACTTCCAATCTACTCAACAATCTATCAAATTCATTTTGATAATTCTCCATAGTAGTTTCATACTTAACATTTTTTAAGTCAGCCATTGGATCATCAAAAGAATTCACAAATCTTTTTAGAATAGCAGTCTTATACACAATCCAAGCAACATCATCTCCAACAAATCTCAAGAATTGTCTATGCCACATCAATGCAACATCAAACAAATGTATAGAGATGAGAGATACCTTCTGATTGTCAGGAATGTTATCAACTCTAAAGAACTGTTCACATTTGTAAAGCCAACCCCTCACATCATCACCCCCAAACTTAGGAAATTCAATCTTTGTGGATCTTGTATAGGACATGGGTTGAGTACCCTGTGAACCACCATTAGAACCACCATTACTAGTGCCTTCACCAGACCTCAATCTTGCCAACTCATTCCTCATTTCTGTCATCAATTCAGTCCTCATGTCTTGCATCATTCTTTGCAGAGACTCCATTGTAGGATCTTGACTCCTTGATGTATTTCTTGTTTCCACCATTGTAACCAATCGTATTATCACTCATCACAATGACTAATCACTGAAAACAATGACTAATCACTGACCAATTGGGATAATGACAACTGGACTGTCTGGGTTACTCAATCCAAATGCTTCTGACCAGCTTGTTCAAGATTAGAGAATTTAACCACTTATGGGCTAATCTTGTGGTCGTACAGATGATTGACACTAACCAGAGGTAAACAGAACAGTGAAATCAGTGGTGGCTGATTTCGTACCGGAATCTTGATTTCTCGCCGGAATTTGACCGGAGAACACAACCGGAATTTCAAGATTTATCAATGTGATAATCTTGAATGTATCTGGCCAGGAAAGGGCTCTTGATACCAATTGATATGTACTACTAGAAATCACAAGGAAATGAAGTAGTACTTTCGACTTAATAGGCAATTCCAGAAGATAAAGAATAGAATCACGAATTAAGAAGAACAATGCTTTGTTATTTGATAGATGAGAGTTTACAGGGATAAGAAGTTTTTTTACAACTGAAATGATTGATAGCTACTAACTGAATTCAAGAAATGTATTTATACAATGGAATGGGTAAAAATAAAAGGGTGGGAAATTCTGTTTGGGTTCTTGTTTGACTTTCTGTCTTTGACTTCTAACTCTGACTTTTATTGACTTTTCAAATTGAACCATATCACAGTGATGACAACAAAACTCCAAGAGAGGTCCCTAGTACCCACTGGTCTGATTCTTTTGTCTTTCCCTCAAGATCAACGCTGTGATGAGTCAAGGATGACGAGGATCAAGATGGAGCTTTGCTCAAAACAATCATACTCGATTTCTAGTACCAAAAGCATGTCGAAGGCTTTCCTTATCTTTTCTATTTATTGATACTCGATACCCAGTATGATCCACACACTCTCAAATCTAACAACTATAATAGTTTTCACAAGTATTGGAGCTCTCGAGAATCGATTCGCTTGGTGTGTAGGTTTGCTGGGAAATCAGAGTCGAGTCTTCCATTGTTTTCCGTCAAATCGATCTCCTGCAGTTGTAAGATCTTGATTTCTTGTTCTTTTTTTTTTCGAACGCTATTATAGTGGAGGAATCTGTGATTAAAATTTTGGTCAAGAAATTTGTTAGTGTTAATTTAAGGTTCTAGTAAAGATGATGTTTGTGTTATGTTGCGGTGTGGCAAAGATTGGAAACAAGAACAAAAACTGTAAACAATACTATTGTGGCTCGGAAGTGGAAATGTGTTGATTGATTAAATATGAACCTATGGTTTTAGATTTATTTTTGCTGCTACTAATCGAGTAAAGTATTTGGCATGAGTTAGTTTATGTCGAATTTAAATTTTTGTGAGAAACTAAAATAGAGACTAGGATTGGCTCACAACTTGGAAGTGTATAGCGAAGGGTGTCCGTAATGTGTTTGTGTTTATGCTCGGTTTGTGTTTATGATGGTACCTAGATTCACAGTAGTACCCTTCGGTCAATTAAACCTTAAGCGATTTCAGAACACCACACCCACGAATGGTGAGTGTGGGGTTGTGTCGGTTTGTTTCGAGTCGTAGGCATAACATCTTGTGTTAAGAACTAATAATGCCTTGCGTCTCAGTGTGTCTCAGTTGTGTCGTAAACCGCGAAGCCATGGATTTAATACACTCGAGTAGTTGAATGGTTCCACTTGTCCTTGGTCCGACTCTTTGGTCGTTAAAAACACCCACGTGGTGTTACTCTTGCTCGGTAAAACACGGGGTCTCAAACCCTCGTAATAAGGACGGTTTAGGTCGTGTCTTGTTCACAAAGCTAGGCCGAGTTCCCCCTTACGTTGTCTGCACAAGCCCATTTGCTTACTGTCGAATATTACTAATACTTCTTTAGTTTAATTTTTAGTGTCAAAATGAGTTGAAAGGAAATTAGTATTACTGAATACTGATTATTGTAAAATTTTAAAACACAAAACCAACCAGTGACGTTTGGGGGATGGATCGAAGCCCAACAAGCCCTTCAAGGGTGGGTTTGGCCATTACAAGAATGAGGCCCATGTAATAATTAAAGGATATGTTTGACATATCACTTGTATTAACAAAGAAAATATGTAAGTGAGTAGCAAATGGTGAAGTGTACCCGACTCACTCGCCTTACTCGCTCTCAACACGATAACATGGCATACTCTAATTTACCAAACTCGTGAAAACATACTTATTTACCTATATAGACTAATTAAATTGTTCGCACACGAAATGATTATATAAGAACCTACAAAAGTTTTATAAGATTATAAAACGACTTTTACTTAAACATATATTTTGTAACACAAAGTGACCACGAGAAATCCTCATACATATACGGGTCGTATCCGACTCCTATTAAATAAATGTATATATCATATCTTTAATTAAAACGGGACAGACAAAGTATTTTATAAACAACCGCGTTACGCTAGTTTTCAAATAACGAATTATTTAAACGGAGGTTATCACTTACGTATAATTTTCCCACATTTCAAAACATATATAACCATTTATATATTTTTGTAACTACTATTTTAACAATAACATTCCATATCTCGACAACGTCTAGTGTCATTCGTAATCATTTCCCGTTCAAAGTCTTTGGGTTAGTGTCAAATCATAGCCTCATTCGTCCATGAGATTTTTGTTGTCATACACTTATGCACTTTCCATGAGCCAATACCTACAAATGCTTATAAAATCATTTTAGACTAAAATGCTGCCACACCAGCAACAATAACATAAACTCACTAAAACTTTTGAACTTGAGTCTTAAACATAATCTGTGAACTAAAACGAACCTTACTAATCTAGGTCGCGTGTTGGTGCTGAACTTTATCTGAACTATTGCTTTATCTGACTGCTTTATGCCGAGGTGAGTATTCACAGCCCCCTTTTTTAGCGCTTTACTATATTTGGGGTGGAATGCATGACTTAAATTTTTATTTGAACTTATGACATATATTTTTACCTGAACTCTTTGATAATTGACTTTGAATTTTAAAATATGGTTTGAGCTCAAGGTTGCAAAAATCGTGAATCGGTAGTCGGGCGGTCGACCACCTTGTAGCTTGTAATCGGTCTAGGCGGGATTAATCGGTGATTAATCGGATCGGCATTACTGACAAATTTTAGTTATTTCCGGCAAGTTTTGTGTATTTCCGGTGAGTTTTAGGTATTTCCGGCAAGGTATTTTCTAAAAAACAACTTGCAATAGACTTAAAGAGTTATTATAAGTGATCAAAATAAGTTTACAGTGAGTGTTGGGTACTTTCGGCAAGATTTATAGGTTTCCGGCAAGTTTGACCACCATTGACCGCCGTTGATAGCCGTTGACCACAGTTGACCTATTTGTTTGACCAGTTACATAAATCAGCAAGGTCGGTGGCCTTGTAGCACCTAATCGGCGATTAATCGGCAAGGTCGGTGGCCTTGTAGAACCTAGATTAGTAAGGTTCGTTCGTTTTAGTTCACAGATTTATAGGTTTCCGGCAAGTGAAAATTACTAAAATACCCCAGTCGCAACCCTATCAAAAGCTTTTTGGATCACTTTCTATTTTATCTCAAGAATAGACTGGGCGACTGGGCAACCTTATTTTATGTCAAATATAGACCATATTTGAATACCAAAATACCCCAGTCGCAACACCGTCAAAACCTTTTTGGACCGGGCGACTGGGGTATTTGAGATAAAATTACAGGTTGCCCAGTCTATTTTTGAGATAAAATAAAAACTGGTCGAAAAAGCTTTTGATAGGGGTTGCGCGACGGGCTATTTTAGTAATTTTCCGTTAAATTAATTACATACACCCCTTAAATGCAAATTTGATCAAAAACACCCGTGAATTCAAATTCAGGTGTTAAGACAGTCCTAAACACTCGTGCAGCTATTGAGACAGTCCTAAACATCCCTTTATGAATAACTAATTCTCAAAATAAACAGTCCCAAACACCCCTAAATTTAGCTATTAGGAGAATCTCAAACACCCCTCAATTCAGCATTCAAAAATATTCGAAAACACCCTTGGATTCAGCTATTAAAACAGTCCCAAACACCCATTAATAACTAAATGATTGTAAAAAAAGCAATCCCAAACAGGCAAACACCCATGACTTCGGCAATTAAAAACAGTCCCAAACATCCCTTAATAACTAAATGATTCTAAAAAAAAGCAGTCCCAAACACTCATGACTTACAATAAAGTACCTACTGCTCGTATTCTTCATTCTTTAATTAGAATCGTTATAACTTACCATGGTTTGGAGTTTGGACATACATAGTGATAGGCATGTAGAACAATCTAAATAAAGCTCCACTGCTACATTACACAAAAGTGATGAGATCCTTATAAATTCTCCAAAATTTCTCATCCTTAAGTTGTTATTATAATAAAGTGCAATGGAGATTCAAATATTAGCAAGAGACAATCTACCTTTAAATGATAATAAAATGGGTTGGGAGTGGGTCAATACGTGTAAAGATTGATCTTGTTAGGTTGGACTTCCAATTATGTTACGTCTGTTCGATTTCATGAATTTGAAAGTAATTAATGTATAAAAGTGAAAAGTGGAATAGTCAATGTTTGTGAAATGTTGAAAAAGTAGATAAAGAAAATATGTCAATGCTAGGAAAACTTGAAAGTGGAAAACTGAAATTAGTCGTCAAACCTTGAAAGTGAAAAACTTCCCTAATGCTGTAAGGAAACGATTGCTGGACATTGGGCGTTTGGAAAGTATTCAATGCAAAAGAGAAGGAAAGTATTCATTGGTGTAATAACTTGCCTAAACATTGGTGGAACATTTTATTCTTCATTACTTATTGTAACAATCTTAACTACATATAAAAGGGTTTGAATTCTTGAAAATTAAGCAAAATATTTTTGGCAACTATGAATTAATTACATCACACGAAATATTTATTCTTTAAATTCAGGAACACAGCAAATACCATGGTTGACTTAATCTAATTTAGGAACACAGTAAATACCATTCACACTACTACATGGCTGTATTCCATTGATTTGCATTTCATTGATTTGATCTTTCAACTTATAAATATAGGAATGATTTGATGTATTGTATTTCATTGCCTATATAAAAAAATGCAAATGAAAAATTAAACCACAATTACTAACCGGTTAGTTGAAAGATCAAGTCGAAGAAAGAAATGGAAATGAAAAATGAAATAAATGTTGATGAAGATCTTTGGGTTAGAAATGCTTTGCTTCGTGTTTGTTATAACATTTATCATGCGTCATTCTTGTTTGCTTCGTTCTTGTTTGCATGTTAATTCTTTTTGGAGAACAACTCGAGAAGACTATCTAAACAACTTATACTACGAATCTCAGATCAATGATGCAAGTAAGTTTCTCACCGTGTTTAGTCTTCTTCTTTTTTTCCTTCTGCGATAGTATTGTTAATATTTGAATGGCCTTTATACGTTTAAGAAAAATAGTGCGACCTGGAAATCAAGATCAGATTAGAGAATAAACTTAAGGATGGATAGTTAATATGATTTTGAAAAATCATAACTTGTTGAAGCAATTTTATTTCCCTGAAAAGAATCTGCATTTAACATGTGACTGTCAAGTTAGATGCATCTACCGATAAGTTCTTTGTATTCAAGCAAGATACGATATTTAGACTTAATTACAAATCATAATTAGTTGAAACCTTATAGGTGGCTTGTTTGACCTCCAAAGCCAAAATGTAAAAAAAAAAAAAAAAAAAAAAAAAAAAAAAAAAAAAAAAAACACACATTGAAAGCCTGTAACATGACATGTTTGGCCTGACATGTTTGGCCTGACATGTCAAAGTGTTTTAGTGATCAAAAGTAATATTGTATATTGTTTCAATAGTATTTCTAGAGGAAATGACATTTCTTTCTTGGTTTTGCAGAATCACTATTTTTCAGCATTTTGGACAATGCGCAAGCATTGGTGGCTGCAAGTATGTTTCGAAGCATAGATGAATAAATCAACACATCTATTACTGCATACATGGATCAGCATAAGCTTCTTTCTATTTAGAAATTCTAGACGCCCAATTATGCAACAGTGAACCTTTTTGAAATGTGTTTGACTATTTTTATGATTCAAAAAACCGAGTAGCATTTGTTCATGAACAAAATGTATGAGATAATCTCAGAAATAGATTTGAACTAAACTCTTAATTCTCAAATGGATCTTTATAAGAAATATCATTTCCTTATTATTAACCCCTAATTTTCTTAAACCGACTGAGACTAAACAGACTCTAATAGATATGCACATGGGAAAGTCCTGTGAATTGAACAAACATTGAAGCTAATAATGGGAAGTAATTTGTCTCATGTGTCCAAATTATATGAACGGGACTACATTTTACATTCTACATAATATGTGATATATGTAATGTGCCAGCCCACATTTGTAGTTACCGGTTACAATTTCATTCAAAGTATGCATGGAAAATTGCCAAAACAATTGCATGCATCAATATTACGTACATTATAAAAAGTAATTGTTCAAATGTTTTAACAAAAAATAATACATTCATGATGAGGAGGAAACCAAGCTATGAAATGTTTTTATATGTTCTTTAATACACTTTAAGATTTTGCTTGAGTTGAATTATCGCATGTTACAACTGTTTGCAATTACATTTTATTTTTTCATGTTCTATTTTGAACGTTACACGAAACACTTACCACAATATCGCATACTGTTAATTGTCTGCCGCTAAGAATTTTCGTTGCTATGCACGGGTACTCGCCTAGTATAATTTGATTGCTTAAAATGTTCTTAATAAATATGTGTGCAATTCTGAGCATTTGTGACCACTTCCCACAACTTACAAAAACAAAACTTAGCCTTATGAACATATTTCGATAACAACACACGTCAAGAACTCTTCCATAAAAAATTTAGTTAATTTACAAAATGTAATTCGATTCATACACTTGCATCCCTAGTTGTAAATAACAGTACACACATAGCATATTAGGGGTTAACTTAGTTGCAACTAAATGCAGATGGTTCACTCACGTATCTTGTCAATAACAAACCTATATGATGCTTTAAATTTGCAGCAAAAAATCGATTGTCATGTATTGGCTTACTTTCTATACAATACATTGATCATAACCATGGGCGGAGCCAGAAAAAATTCCAAGAGGGGGCAATTTTTTTTTTTTTTTTACATCGAGCCGGATTTAGAACGGAAAAAAGCGTGTCATTAGTGAACTTAATAGTTAACTCAATAATTATTATGTTAAAAGAAATTGAAATCATTGAATGAAAATATAAAAGTTAAAAACTCCATTTTGTAACACTAAATTAGACTCGCTCAATAATGAGGCTAGAAGTTAGGAACATCACTTGTGTTAATCAATATCGATTTTTATGTGCCAGGAACCACATATTGCAAGTCTACAAACTATATTCAAGGAAGTAAAGAATACAAAATCAAAAAGGCTTAAAACTGGAGTAAAAGGTAGTAAAAACTCATTAAGAAAAGAAGTACAAAAACTCACGTGACTCTATCCCAAAACACAAGGAACATGTTTGCTTTCTTCTTTCTTTTTCATCTTTAGTTGACTTCTTTCATTTTATCTTCTTTCATTTTATCTGGTTACATCCTTCATCCTCTTCACCATTGAAACAACTTTTTTTTCTTAAACACTTACTTTCATTTTTAATGCTTTCCATCATAAACATTTACTTTCATTTTCAGCAAGACACATACTTTTTAGAGGGGGTCAATTCAGAAAATACCTCGAAAATTCAAAAAAATTAAACTATATTTTTTTTCCGGCGAGGGGGCACTTGCCCACCGTGCACACCCCCCCCCCCCCCTCTCTGGCTCCACCCATTCCTAACAGAAGACTCATTCAAAGGGAAATCAATTATGCATGTTCATCAAATATATCAAGTTCCGTTTACTCATTTTTAGTTTATTAATCACTTTCTTAATGTTGTCTAAACACGAGACAACGTTAGAATTATGGTCAAATGCTTATCAAATCCCACAAACTTCCGACTACAAAGATATCCTAAACTATCACTATGCCAATCGTTTGCAAAGGATCATGGCTATATATATATTATAATATATAATATATATATATATATATATATTATATATATATACACATTTTTAAGCTTCTATTACCTTATCTTCTATTGACGACCTTTAGTCGCTTACGAGCGGGGGCACCCGCGCGTTGCTACGGAATGTTGTGTTTAATCTAAAATTAAAAAAAAAAAAAAAAAAAAAAAAAAAAAAAAGGTTTTTATTAAGGACTGAATTTGCAAAAGTTCGCTAACTGGGGACTAACGGTGCCATGTACAGATAACCTGAGGGACCAATTTTGTAAATTCGTTAGGAACAGTACACAGCCTGTTCACCACTGTTTTGCACTGTATCAGTACTATTCTGCACTGTTTGGTACTGTAGCAAATATATTTTCAGTTTTAGTCCCTGAAAGTGGCGGTTTGTTGCAAAGTTAGTCCTTAGGGACTAACGGTGAAAATAAAAGTTAACCTTAGGGGTTGTTTCTGTTTAATATTTGCACAGAAACAGCCCCTGAAGTTATTGTTCCGTTGCAAATTTAAGTCAAAACTGTTAGGTAACGGCCGTTAAGGACTAACTTTGCAATGGATCAATAACCTCATGGTCTAAAATGAAAATTGACTGCGCACTGTAGCAACAGTGTTTGGGGGGACTGTTACACGACTTTTATTATATATAATATATATATATATATATATATATATATATAATATATATATATATATATATATACATAGTTATAAGTAATCACAAACAGCCTCTAATTTTTATCATATTTATAATCACGAATATTATTACAAAATCCAAGCAGCCCGTGGCTCATATCAAACAACAAAACTATGTTAACAAATGTATAAACACAAACTTCCAATTTAAGTGAACTTTAAGCCACAACCATCAATAAATTTTCAATTAACTACAAAACAACCAACCGATATTCAAATCAAATTCAAACTTAATAAATAACTAAAATATAACAATAAGCACATCGAATTAACAGATTAAGTGAATCAATTAACTTAAAAAAGAAAATAACACCAACAATAGAATTAAGGTATCCATTGATTCGATCCAAAGCATTAGGTTTTATAAATTGAAGAAGTAAATTTAATAAATGGAAAGAAAAAAGATATCATGATCGATTGAGAAGATGGAGACTATGAAGATTCGAGTGTAAGGTTTTGTGGTATGAATGGTCGGGTACGGGTTCCTAGCTTTGGTTTTTAGAGGTTGCTCTTTTTCTTTTTCTTTTGAAGTTTAGTCCATAGTTATGAATAGATAGCCTGCAAGTACATGCGTATTTTTTGTTTTTTCTAATATGAGTATATAAAAACGAATTTTGTAAACAATTTTGCTAAATCGGGAAATCTTTAAGCTTTTTTTTATTAAACATCTTTTAAAATAATAATTATTTTTATTAAGTAGTATTACCTAATAAGGAATGATTTAGTTTTTTAAAATGACAAAAAGCTCGGTTTTCTTTATTATATAAAAGATTTATTATTATCTCTTCTTTTTTTTTTTTTTCTAAATTGTTTCTACTTACCTTTGCAATTGCATTTCTGGGCAACTCCACCATGTCACAACCTAATCTGAGTATTCCGCGAGTATTTGAAAAAATAACAAAGTTATATGATTTTGTAACAAAAATATGGTACAACAAAGCATGAGGGACTAATTAAGATGTATTTGAATACTATAGTTATTGTCTTAGAGCACCATGTGCGGTTGGGTGTTATAAGCCCGTGTTATAAGTGTCACGTCAGCTTTTGCACCTATAACATAAATCCTATTACACAATACAAAATACCCTCCCTCGTAACACATGGTTATAGGTACACCCATAGCCTTGGGGGCTCAAGTTATAGGCTCCAAAAAAAAGCCTATAACTTGCACATACCGTGTGCTCAGATTGAGATAACCATCATCAACCGTGCCAAGATTATATCAACATACCTTTGTCATATAAGTTTAAAGATCATGCAAGTAGGTAACATGCTGGTGAAAACATATAAACATCTGACTCTGAATAATAATTAAGGCTAGAAAAAGTTGACCAGGCTGGGCCTCTGATAAGGCACTTAACCAGATAATAGGATACTGGACCGCTGAGGCTATTTAAGACTGACCAGACTAAATCGAATTGACCGTCTTGGTACTGGTCTTAAACCAGGCCAAGGACAAGGGTCAAGCTGATTTGCCTATCTCTACTCATTTCCGGGCCCCAATAAAGGTTTTACATACGCTTGAGAACATTCGTCGTCACTTCTTTTGGGGTTTCAAGGATGAATCCAAAGGTATATCATGGGTCAAATGGGAAAGTGTGCTCTCGGAAAAACATAAGGGAGGCTTAGGTATTGGTAGTTTGAAAGCGAAAAATCTAAGTCTTTTAGGCAAATGGAAATGGAGATTTCACGTGGAGAGTGAGGCTTTATGGTGTAAAGTTGTAAAAGCCATTCATGGGCCTAATGGCGGGTTCGGCGTTCATTCTAACTCTGGCCTTCATAAGGGCGTGTGGGCTAATATCGTTAGTAACAGTAATGCAATAGACAAATCTGGAATTCCCTTTTCTAGCTCTATTATGCGAACTGTAGGGAATGGTCGAGATGTCATGTTCTGGAATGATGTTTGGCTCGAGTGTGGAGTAAGACTGAAGGATAAATATCCCCGTCTCTTCGCATTGGAAACACATCAGGATTGTCTAGTAGCTGATCGTTGGAAATTACAGAATGGCTCTTGGGTGGGAGATTGGTGTTGGAGATCAAATCCTAGGGGAAGAACTGTTGATGATCTAACGGAGTTATCTAACCGCCTTAGTACCATCTCTCTTGTAGATGGTAGCCATGATTGTTGGCAGTGGTCCCTTGCGCCTAACGGTCATTTCTCCGTTAATCATCTTAGTAAGCTTGTTGATAATAATCTTCTAGATCAGTTTGCCTTAGGTCACAATCATATCTGGAACAATTTGGTCCCTATCAAAGTAAATGTTTGTATTTGGAGGGCGGTAAACAATAAGCTTCCTACATATTGCAACCTTGCATCAAAGGGGATCAATATCGCTACCTCGGGATGTACGCTTTGCAACAATGTTGATGAGACCATTGATCACATTTTATGCGATTGTGTTGTTGTTAAGCGCCTTTGGTTAAGGTGTTGGGATTGGTGGAAGGTGGCGGCTCCTCATCAACTTTCTATCAAAGACGTCATTTTTGGTTCCTTTGTCCCGGGTGGCTCTAAGTTACTCACAAAGGCTAACCAAGCAGTTCTTTATGTGATGATGTGGTCTATTTTGAAATGGAGGAATCGGGTAACTCATGCTTCGGAGGAAACCAAAAATAGAGTTTTAATTGAAGATATTTTCCCTCATGTTCAACAGGTCTCTCTTCTCTGGCTATCGAATCGTTGCAGGAATCTTCAACTTGATTGGAATAGGTGGGTTTTGGCCCCTAAAGAGGTTTTCCAGTAGTTTAGGTCTTGGTCTTTTTCGGATTTTTGGCATGGGTCTTTTGTGATTTTGGTTTGTTTTGTTCTCCTTTTCTTCCTGCTTGGAAGTTTTGTAGTTCTTTGGTTCCCCTTGATTTGAGGGTGTTCTCCTTTTTAATATATTTGGCCTTGCTTTTCAAAAAAAAAAAAAAAAAAAAAAAAAAATCATTTTGATAAAATCTGAAAATAAATAAGTCTTCTTTTGATTTTATACATATGAAAATCATGTTTACCAAGATTCGATCAGGTTACACGACATCCCCGGGAAAATCAAGAAACATATTCATGAACTTGAGCATAAAGTTAGCCAAAAGCCACACAAGTTCATTAAATTCAAACCCCTAGGCTAACAAGTCTTTCTAGTCAAACTTTCGGTTACATATTTAGAGATGCTTGGAAAGAATTGACTCCACAACACCTTGGGCTATCGGATGGTAAGTTTCACGAGCTTCAGCAAAAACCCTCTGAGCAAATATCTTATCTTCTTCTTTCCTTGTTTTGCCCTGCACAAGTGCCGTGTACAGCGGGCGGAGGTACTTCATTCGCCCTACTTCCTTAAGAGTTTTCTCCACAACATTATAGTACTCGCTGCATCTTGAAGTAATGGCGAGTTGGAGGAATGCTACTTTCACCTCATAGTCTTTTGATTCTGATAGCCTGTAGCGACAATCCAAAGCTGTAACCTGCATCATCAAATTTTTGAAAATCATCAAAAGGACCATATGGCACAATGAAGTCAAAAATAATAATTTTTTAACTTGGATATTCTTCCCACTCCCCAAAACAAGGAAATGCTAATAATATCCCTCATGAGATTTCCTAGAGTAAATGCAACACATCCTTTTTTGCTATGTTTCAATCTCCCTGATTATGATTTTTACCCATCTTCCTTTACCAAATTAAAATAGTTTTGTATTACAAGACTTACCATTTTGGTCATTGTTAAGAGGTTTCACGATATCCTAAAATCTGGACCATTTGTTGATCGAGGTAAATTAGCGGTTGCATAGGCCACTGGCCAGCCAAGTATTCATTTATGACTATATATTTAAGTTGATATATAACAGCATTTAGAAATACTTTACCAATAACCTCTAAATGTCAGCATAACAAACATAAGGACATTATTTGAATGGTAATATGTGAAACACGCAGCGTAAACAAGGTTTCGTTTATGAAAACCAAGTATTTCATAAACAACAAATTAAATCAACATAGTAAAATATTTCTGAAACAAGAGTGGAATACACTGTGTATGACTTTGACAAACAACTGAGTTAATATGTGACATCCATCACGAATCAATTTGCTACTTGGGCATTATTATACATATTATGAGACTCATATGTCTCATAGACACGTCATCATTTTAGGTTAGTTTGACTTCCTGTGAAAAACCATACAATGACATTAGAGACTTGAGTGAGGGAGATAGTGACATCTTGTCTAGTTGTTACACATGATTTTTGAGTTAAAATACTGCAAGTCCATTACAAGTCCTAAGTTTTGGGCTACTAATATCCTCCCACCACGGTCATAAGTTAATTTGAAGGGTATAAGGTCACATGTTCTAGGCTTGGGGTGTTACACTTGTTGCCACTAGGTCATCTTGTCATATCTCAGTCTTAATACAGTTTCTAACTTGAGTTTGCGAATAACCAAACCCATTTTTTTATTAAAAGATGGAAGTCAACCATCAAGGTTTTACAGATTATACTTCGAATATATGATTAATAGTCGAACAGTTTCCTAGAGATGAGAATCTATTCTGGAAAGCAATACTAGACGAAAACAGGATGATGTAAGCTTAAGTAATCTGCTCTAGACAAAGATCACCACAACCGTTTAAGATGCATGCCAAAAAACTTGATACATTTTCTAGTAACTGAGAAAGTTAATAAACTATGTACATTTACCACTACCTCCTTCAAAAGCATATATCACATGGTGTCATACAGTTGGCCAATCTGATTCTCAAGAAGAAGTTTCTACAACAGAATAGTAATAATGATTTAAATCTACCACACTGACATGGCAGAAAACAGATAATGATAGCTTGCTAAAAATGTATCATGTTTTACATAAAGCCATACCTGTGAAGCTTCAACAGATTTTGGGAGATTTTCCAAATAAAGTTCCCATTCCTGCCCATGCCAGTTGGCAACTTCTTCTTCACTTGGCATCCTACCTTGTTTAAACTCGTGTGCTAGTGAAACTATCTTTGTATAGATGGTAGAAACTGGCTCCATAGCATCAGGAGGGATCCCAGTACCCTCGGTCCAAGTCTTCAAATCGATGGCATTTTCTATTCCAGGAACATTTGCTTTCAAGAAATCAAGAAACATGCTAGTACCAATGGACTGGAACTTAAATGCAGCAATGTATTTCTTTAGAAACTCGTCAAAAGCCGGCCTACCAATCTGAAAATCACATGCAAAAAGCCAAAAAATTAAAAGAAAAAAACATAAGGCGTCATGTAAAAGCAACAAAAATGAGCTAAGCAATATGGCAACTTGCATAACATGGTTACCAACTTTTTAACATAGGAAAAACGATCAAATTTCATAACTTCTAATTATAGGTGATCTTATGAGGGGGTGTTTGGTCACGAATTTGAAATGGAGGGATTTTACATTCAGCAGATTTTAAATGTAGTGGAATTTCAGTACTAGAATTTAAAATACTTATGCAATATTTGCATAAAAAAGTAAAAACTTTTTACCATACAAAAAAGGAAACGATCAAGTTTCATAACTTCCAATTTTAGGTAATCTTCTGGTTAACGGTTTTTCAGGGTCATGTAAAAAACACGTCAACATGGTCAAAGTGACGGACCCATGAACTACCACGTCATCATCTTGACCAGGAAGCACGGACAGGGTCAGATTAGCTTAAATCCAAAATTTTGAAAGATGATTATCTTAATAAGATGATTTTAAAACTTTAATGATTTGTTTCAAGCCTAAAAGAGCTTGGTTACCTAAAAATGAATTTAGACCAAAGTTGGTTACTTTTATACGCAATCAGCCGTGTACAATAATATAAGTACCTGTCGCTCAATGCGCAATAGAAACTGAAAACCCTTTTCATATGGAACTTGAGAATAAACGTCATCTGGATCCACACCTTCCTGGTTAGTTAGGAGCTTTGTGAACTCCATGTTATCTTTGAACCTCTCCATTTCATCAACCAAACCTTTCCAACCAATTCCGATGTTTAATGCAGCTATGTCTTCCCCTTGCACAGCCTCAACTATTCTCCTTTCAGCATAAGTTGTGAATCCCTACAACAAGATAAAAAAATCAAACCGAGATAATATAAGATGAAGACAACACTCACATTCAAACAGCATTTAAAAAATGGTATTTTATGTCATCTTAGCGTTTATGTAACCAATCCCATAACCACCTTAGTAGAAACCAAAGCACTTATGTAAAAAAAAATTACGAAATTTTATTGATAATGTTTATCACCACTTTCATCATAAATATGTCACAGACATCTTAAAAATGAAAGCTGCTTTAAAAAAATGACGATGACGTAAAGCTGTTTTGCTTGCATTCTTGGGCTTTAGAGGGGGGATTAGCCTGTCTTTCTATTCACAAAATTAGAAATCTGTGGTTTTATCTTACGCAAATAAACAGAAATAGTATCATATTTAATCATGGCAAACAAAGAAAACTTACGGACCCAAATGGAAGTTACAGTTATCATGTATTGATAGTAATGTTTGTTCTACACAGGCAAAATCCATAACTATGTCTTCTTTTAGATTATGTCCTTCTCAACTCATATTGAGTTTGTTTCCTTTATCTATTACAGAAAATTAAGAACAATTATTACAGCAATTTATGAACAAAATTTGAACTTCTGTCCACCCATAAACATGTACAAAATGAAATTATAAAGATTAATTCTACATGTTCAACATATATAACAAAATATATAATTAGTACTACAGAATGACTTGCTAATCATAAGTTACCTTATAATCAAAACTAACAAACTAAACAACTATAAGATGTCACATGTTATCAATCTTAATAAAATCAACGAAGTGATCAGACTTACCTCATTCAACCAAAAGTGATCATTAGTCTTATTAGTAATCAAATTCCCCGTCCAACTATGAGCAAGCTCATGCGCCACAACATGAGCTCCACTAGCTTCCCCCTTAATCACAGTCGGGGTCAAAAACACCATCCTCGGATTCTCCATCCCAGCATAAGGAAAACTCGGCGGCAAAACAAGCAAATCAAATCTCTCCCATTCATACTCCCCAAACAACTTCTCCCCAACTCTAATCATATCCTCCGTCCCACTAAACTCCTTCGCAGCAGCATCAAGCACCGCTCCCGCATTCTCCGCAAACACCTTGGTCCTGGGCCCAACTTCCCTCCACCCAATCTCCCCAACCGCAAACGCAAACAAATAAGTCGGTATCGGCTGCTCCATCACAAACTCCTCCACAACTCTCCCATCACCACACCACAACCCCTCATCACAACACATCCCATTCTCACCCCTCATCGGGCCACGCCTCTCCACATGCTTAGCACTCATCACACACCCCAGCTCCCACGGAATATTCACTCTGGCACTATACTTAACACGCAAACTAGGCGTATCTTGGCACGGGAAAATCGACCGCGCATGAATACTATGACACTGACTATAAACAAATCCAAACTTCTTATTAAAAGTCTGAGATGGGTTCAACCACTGAAGTGCACTACTACATGGTGACGTGTCATAGACCACCAAAAAACAGTTACAGTTAGTTAAAGAAACAGTTAAAGGTTGACCTTTTATAGGGTCAACTTCAGAAGACAGACAAAACGGGATCTGGGTATTGTTGAGAGGGTCAAATACAGCTGAAATTGATAAGTTTCTTGTGTCAAGAATGAGGTCACCTGTGTAATGGGTTTTTAGGGTTAGTAAAGCTGAAGAGTGGATTTTGGAAGATGGGAAATTGAAGTAGAGGTTGAGGGAGATGTGGGTTGTTAATGGGTGTGATGAGTCTGTGAATGAATGTGGGTCAATTGGTGCCATTGTTAATTTTTAGGGTTTTGATGATTTGGGGAAGAAGTAGAAGAAATGGGGTTTTAAGAGGGGAGGGTAGTGGAGTTTAGGCTGCACACAGTAAACAGCCTCCCATTTTTGTCAGCCACGTCAGCTTTTTCTCTCTTCCATCTTCAGACGATTGGTGTCCAGATTATTTTTTTTATTTTTTTTTAAATATTTTTAACACAAACTTAAATTTTTTTAATAATTAAAATCTTACATAATAATTCAAATAAAATTAAAACATTGCAATAAAATTCACGTGTGAATAGTTTTCGGCTCATTCGGAAACAATCATGGAATACCAAATAACTCATAAGGTGAATGATCGGTTACTTCTCGAACAATTCGTGTAAATAGTTTTCGGCTCATTCGGAAACGATCATAGAATGCTCAATCGCCGTACATTGGGTTTTCGCAGAAGTAAGTAGCCACTAAACGGTTATGAGCACCCAAACGATCCCTACTAACTTGAGTTCGTGAGATTTTATGTGACGCTTGATAAGCCTCCCAACACTCTTCTGCAAACATCATAAACTCGCTACTAACTTCATCATCATCCGAAGATGAATCGGCAATAAATAGCTCGTAAGAATTCATAGTTTGAAAGTGTGAAACAAAAAGTGAAATGAGGGTGTTATTTGAGATAATGTGTATGTAGAGAATGTGTGAAAAAATAGTGAAATTGGTGTGTTTATTTATAGTGTGAAAGTAAGTTTAAAAGTTAAAAAAAAAAAAAAAAACAAGATCTAACCAAACGATCGTCGATCACCCAAGCGACCCTAATCCAAAAAAAGAGTAATCGATCGATTCATCACAGTAAGGACGATCGATCGCGATCGATTCACCTTACTGTGACAAGCCTAGACTACCCACAGTAAGGGAAAATGAATCGATCGTTCAATCGATCGCACTCGATCGTCCTTGCTGTGGAGTGAAATGAGGAATCGGTCGATTGTTATGTTTTTTTTAATGAAGGTCGTCCAATCGACCACCAATCGATTGGTATTTTGCATTTATTTTTGACCGTTTAGGATTTGAATGTTGGGACTAAAAAAATAAATAAAAATAAAAATAACTTTTAAACTCATACTTTCACACTATAAATAACACACTCATTTCACTATTTTTTCACAATCTCTAATCATCTCTCAAACTTACTCTCAAATAACACTCTCATTTCACTATTTTTTTCACACTATGAATTCTTACGAGCTTAAAAGCTGATTTGGTGAAAGACATTTGGTATCGTCAAAATCAAAACTAGTTTGGTCGTTTTATTATCGTAATGTTTGAAAGTTATTTGAATTTTATTGTAATGTTTGAATTTTATTTGAATTATTATGTAAGGTTTGAATTATTAATGAAATTTAAGTTTGTTGTTAAAAATGTGAAGGTCGCCCTTACTGGGACACCCAATCGCTTGAAGGTCACTGGAGAGAGAAAGCTGATGTGACAAAGAAAATGATGACCCTCCTTAATGTGTGCAGCCTAATGCAAGAATCTCGTTTTAAAAGTAACCAATTGGAATATATTTTTTTTGGATTTGTTTAAGTTTTATTCTTGACTTTGATACTATCGATTTGTTAATGATGGGATAGTTAAAGAATCTCGTTTTAAAAGTAACCAATTGGAATATATTCTTTTTGGATTTGTTTACCCTCTTGGGACTATGTTAACTAAGCACCCTCTAGTATTACTAAGGAGGCACCCCCTAGTGGGGTAGCCGTCCTTTTTTTTTTTTTTTTTTTTTTTTTTTTTTTTTTTTTTTTTGTAATATTTATTTTTTGTAATGTTTATTTGTACACGTTAACGTTAACACATTAAACAACTACAATGTATTCGTCTGACGTGTTTCTATTTAATTAACACATTAAACAATAACAAGTTAACGTTAACACATTAAACAACTACAATGTATTCGTCTGACGTGTTTCTATTTAATTAACACATTAAACAATAACACGTTAACGTTAACACATTAAACAACTACAAAAACAACTGTTATTATTCAATTAAACAAGAACATTAACACATTATTTAAAAACAACAACACCTACTACATGTGAAGATTATTTATGTCATCTAAAAGCTCATGGAGCATTACACCCGACTGACATGCATGATCCTCAGGATTCCTTGCCAATTCCAGTGATGCCTCGAGCGTCTTTATTCTTGTCATCAACATCTTGTTTTGAGACACTAACATCTTGTTTCTTGTTTCAAGCTGGTCAATCTTATTAGCTTGCTTGTCAATTTTATTATCTTTAGCTACGCAGTTTGAGCACTGCGTTGAAGAAGAGGCTTGACTAAAGTACTTCTTTTGAAACGCATCCTTCCACATAAAGTACCGACACCCATAGTCATATGTTCCTGGCTGTTACATGTTAAGAAAATAATAAGAAATGTATTATTAACAAACAAATAATTTACATAACTAAGCAAACGTATGATTATTTACCACTGAAAGAGGACATGCATAATACGGTTGACCATAACTAGTGTCTTTACGGGATATCCTCTCTATAATCAATCCTCTCTGACAGCGACACAAGAAAGGATTATTTTGTTCCACCTGGCCAAAGAATTAATTCAAATAATACAAACAGTTATTTACAACATAAATCAGTAATGTATTGTTAATTTAAATAATACAAACAGTTATTTACAACATAAATCAGTAGTCATTCACAATGTTTTGTCGGTATAATTATTTACAACATAAATCAGTAATCATTACCATGTTTGTCTGTATAATATCACATAATCTACATTACTATGTTTGTGTTTGTCTAATCTCATTATACAGGTGTAGTTGATCGTGATATAAAGTTTCCCATCCGGATGCAGCGGCAACTCTGTACGCCCTCCATTATGGGTGAATAGTCAGAAATGGTGAGTTTTCGTCTAGCGTAAGATGAATGTAAAGACCACAATCCTCACTCCCCACACGGGCAATCACAAGGGGGCCAGTTCCTTGTGATAAATCTGGACCGGAAAAAAGCGGAAAACACATATGACTTTGTCGCTCGGATATAAATACAACAGGCCGGTTAGTCACTATGGCAATAACCAACCCCGTGTTTGGCATAAGCATCCAGTAGTCTCCCGAACAAGGTCTATTATGTAACCATTTTATTGTGCTCCGAAGATTGTCATAGTCCATTTGCCACCACATACGTATGTAAAAGTCACGATTAACGTCCAACTCTTGCAATAACCAACTTCGAACATTGAACCAGTTTTCTTGGGGTTGACCAATACCGTGGGCAACGCACCGAAACCCACAATTTCCATCACCTAGCACATTATAGATACTTATGATGTATGGACGAAAAAGCTGTGGAAGCTGCTTAATCAAATACTCGCTCTCCGTATTTCCAACGTATAACCTGTGTTTGGGACTTCTTTCAACTCTAGGACCCATGTAAGAACTATGTCTCGCAGGGTGTTTGTTCAAGTCCGGGACTTTTGTAGATCTTGAATTTGTGCTTCTTCGGTGATCTACGGTTGGTACTTTATTCAAGTCTGGGACTTTTGTAGCCTGGGACTTTTTGTCCTTTGCGCTCGGTCGTCCACGAGTACTTTTGTGAACAGCAGGTTGACGTATATCAACAGATTCTGGATTGTATATCCCTCTCACCTTCTTTAACATACTTTTATTCACAAACGACGACATTTTGTCAAAAACACTCCTGAATTGTTGTATGTCATCTTCACAATCAGGATCATCGTCAGGATCACAAGAAGGACCAACTTCAGTATTGATACTAGGCCACGGAACAGATAGGGTTCTCCAAAAAATATCAACCGTATTCAGTGGAATGGCCATATCTGCATTCATTAAAAGTGACTTATATAAATTACTGATATTAATGGGGAAAATAGATTAATAGTCATAAATTTAATATACTTACTATGAATCCGATAATAAAGCAGTTCGTGAAAGCATGGTAGGCCATAAACTGGCCGCAACTGATGAGTACAATCTTGGGCATCGATCGACAGTTGGAGTTCATCGAACATGAGTTCCAAAACATATTTGGAAACTTTATACCACAATTCTTGAAATAGTGGTACATTACATTTATTCATTCTCTCGTTTTTACTTCTATTAAAAGATTCCTTTATCGTAGTTTCTTGCGAAACGAGAATCTTATCGATCGAACTCACCAATGTTTCTAAGTTGGACTGTGTGCTGACCAAGTATAATTTCAACAACGCGTGTTGAGCCTCAATTCTGCATGTTGTTTTCTGGCCGAAGGCGCGATATTGATCGGTAATACACTCGATAAACATGTCAGAGTAATTTTGCAGCCAGTTATTCATATACGAAGAAATATTTGAAAGTTATTTGAATTTTACTGTAATGTTTGAATTTTATTTGAATTATTATATAAGGTTTGAATTATTAATGAAATTTAAGTTTGTTGTTAAAAATGTTTTTTTTTTCTTTTTAGAAAAATAAAAAAAATGATGAAGGTCGCCCTTACTGGGACACCCAATCGTCTGAAGGTCGCTGGAGAGAGAAAGCTGATGTGACAAAGAAAATGGTGACCCTCCTTAATGTGTGCAGCCTAATGCAAGAATCTCGTTTTAAAAGTAACCAATTGGAATATATTTTTTTTGGATTTGTTTAAGTTTTATTCTTGACTTTGATACTATCGATTTGTTAATGATGGGATAGTTAAAGAATCTCGTTTTAAAAGTAACCAATTGGAATATATTCTTTTTGGATTTGTTTAAGTTTATTCTTAACTTTGATGCTATGGAGATGTATTTGAGCATTTGAGATGCGACAATTGTAAAGGGCTTCAAAAATTTTCATGCATATTTAGGATTAAATGAGAAGAAAAGAAATAACTATAACTACACATTAAAGATGCATTGATTAGAATTATATGCATCCTTAATCTTTTATGTGCATCATAATATATTTTCTAGCTAAAAATTAGATGCATATACATATATTAGATGTATTTCATCAAGTTAGAAGAATCTTATGTATTTTTCGTCATCTGCGGGTCAATATTTACTTCCGACAACAAATGCTAATGATATATGATTTATGTTATGTATATTGGTTAAAATTAAGGGGTAATTCTGAGACTGTCCCAGTCGCTCGAAGTGGTGGGCTCTTGAGAACTCACTTTAGTGACTTTCTTTAACTAGCCCGAGCGACTTGCGACTTTTTAAGTTTTAATATGAAGGTGACATGTGGCACCCAAAAAAGTCGCGCCCAATCATTAAAGTGGTACTTTTATCATAGCCCACTATGTGTACTTTCTAAGCGATTTTTTTACTGCGACTTTTCATACCTTAAGCGACCTTCTATTTTGTCCTTTTCCACCAAAAAAGTCAAACTTCGAAAAATATTATTTTATTTTTTTTGCCCCTTCCCAATGTTGAGCAAACTAAGTGTAACACCCCCAAAATCAGGATTTGCGGAAGCATACATATTTGGGTGCTACTAAATCGATAATCACAACATAAAGATATAGAGAACGGATTAAAAATCCGTTTTAAAATAGTTTACATTTCCAAAGTTAATTGTCATACATCAAGTTCAATTCAATTAAAAACAAAGCCCATTTAACATGACTGTCCCCAAATCAGAGTTTAACGCATAAACAAAAACATTTCTAGAAAACTTATGACCAATGTCATGCCCTGCATTCAATGAATACATTCTCAAACACCTGAGAAAAACATGCTAAAAGTCAGCTAACGTTGGTGAGTTCATAAGTTTAAAATAAATAAGCACATATGGACCATAGCAAATAATTCAGCAATCACACTCATTCTGTATGCTAACACTAAACTCATATAACCGAAACTAGACAAACAATAAGCCAAGCTGGTATAGCAAACAAAGGGTACCCGCGAGTGTTAATCCCCAGACACTCGGCAAAATCCGACATGGTATACGTTCGCGTTAACCTGCCGGGCCAACTGAACGGGGGAGTCACCCCCAATAGATCTATTTATATCATACGCGCTTCCCAGCAGGAATTGACGGTTGATGATAGTGGGCGCAATGAGATTTAAACATACTTAGGTTATCCGCATACCAGTGTGTATAAAAACAAAGTTCAACTTGGTCCATGAAAATATTTTTGCATGTTTCTCACCCCAAGGTTTATAAAAACAATACATATAAAAATGGGGCTATAAACTCACCTTAATAATAATAGCAATCTGCTAGTCAACAATAACACAGTGTAACTGCTCCGACACGCGACCAAGATCAGTATGGTAAGTCTTAGCGAATTATTCGCGTTTTAAATGTTTTAACTCAATTGAAAGGTTTACGTGTGTCAAGTGATCGTGTATTTCTTGCTTGCTGTGTGGTAAGGTACATTTCAAAATAGTTCATCGTATAAGACTCTTTGGTGATGGCTCATGGTGAAAGTGTACGGTGAAAATACGTGCGACGAAACATCTGTGCTCAGTGCTTGTCGTCGCAAAATGCGTAAGTAATATATATATTATCGTATATATATATTTAATAATTAAGTATTTAATTAATTAGGGCTTATAATTAATTAAATAGGTATTGAAAAATTAATATAATAATGGTGATAGTGGGGTATTATTATATTATAAATATTATAATTATTTATAATATAATGATAATTATAAAGAAATTTATAAGTATTTAATTTTCAGAAATTAAATAAGTGTAAGTGTATAAATATCTAAAACATATTTATAAGTCTTATAAAGTCTAAAAATATTAATTTAGAAGAATTAATATTTTTAATAATAAAAATAATCCGTTTCATCTTTTAGTCGGTTTTCATCCGAAAATATTCTAAGTGTCGAAATTTTAGAAAAATCGGGCATGACCCATTCGTTTATTCAAACTTTTCCATTTTTTTCAAGTGTTGCAATTTCCTCAAATAATCCCTTATGTTAACTATATTTGCAAAACTAGTCCAAAATGTATATTTATCGCTATAACTATATTTATTGTTACGTTTACTTCTTAAGTATGGGTTTCGATACAAAAGTCAACGTTTAGTCATAATACTTTCAAAAGTCAACAACTACAACTTTGGGCCGAAAAGCCCATTTATTTGTCTTATTGAGCTTAAGGTGTCAAAACGAGTTCAAAACGTTTTTAATCGATATATAACGTTTTAATAAGTCAAAATATTTATAAAAGGTCAAAAAATTTTCGAAAACTCATTTTTGTTATCCGAGATATATATTGGGCCGAAAAGCCCATAATGGATCCAATAGTCCAAGTTTAGCCCAAAATCATTTAACCCTTTTAAGTTACGATATATATATCGTTAAGTTTGTAAAAATCAATTTAACATGTTCATCACGTCGTTTGGTCAAAAAGTCAAACCAAGCCGAATTTGGGTTGGGCTCAGCCCAACTATGTCGATACCCCAAAATAAGCCCAAAAACATATTTATGCCCTAAGCCCTTTTTAATTTAATTAGTTACGTAACAATATTTAATTTAGTCAAATAAGCACTTATAAATAAGCAAAATGGTCAAAAAGTCAACCAAGGCCGAAACATATTGGGCTCGGCCCATGTTATGTCGAGACCAAAGTTAACCCGAAACAAATAAGCTAGTGCTTATTTTAATAAGCTATCCAAAATAAACTATTAAGCATAAGTTTCACCATTTCACCACTAGAGCCAAAACTTTATGTTTTTCAACACCCCAATAATTATTTATTTTATAAGTGAGCCGATTTATGTATACACACAAACAAGTGTATATTTCATTTTAAACTCGTGTAATTAACATTAATTACATTTGTATCATCAAACTAGTACCACTAGCAACAAGATTTACCACACAAGCAAGAAATAACATAACTTGTATAAAAACTACCAAAAAGTCAAGCACCATAAAATATATATCAAACCCTAGCTTTTTCAATTTAACAAAACATACATAATAAGCACTTGGTAACATCTTTAGACATCAAGATAACATGAAATGAACAAGATTGAACAAGTTTTGTGGATTCTTACAAAGTTCTTGAAAATGTCGAGAGGTAGGAGAACCAAAAAGACTTCAAATTGCACCAAATTTACCCACAATATGTTCCGATTAACCCAACACACTTGAAAGTACACCTTGATTATCTTGAAACTCAATAGAATTTTGTAGATCTTGATTTTATATTGTGTTCGAGAGTTTTAAGGGTGCAAATGATCAAGGAAAGTGTTTGAGATAAAAATGTATGTGTGAAGTATTATGTGTAACTAATGGGGTATAAAAACAAGAGTTTACTATGTCATTATCCACTACCAAATCAAAACATATAAAAATCTTTGTCCCTTTGTGCTTGGTTGGGCGGCAAACTATAAGAGGGAGGGGGGGGGGGGGGGAAATGGGTTTTTGATCCTCGTTGGTGTATCGTGTGTCGGTTTAAGCTTAAATGTTACTGTAAAGTCCCGGTTTGACGTTTTTGGACACGTACACGCAAAATAAAGTTTTTATTGACGTTTTCATCAGAATAATAATAAAGTATTATTATTTTCTCAAAAATGCATTTATTTGACTGCTATCATATATACTGTACCGTCGGTTCGCGTGTGGGGTTGCTTTTCAGTAAATACGAGAAAGCTTCTCAGTTAAATACGAAACTTGTCAGTAATGTTAATACAAATAACGTCCTAAAAATGTTATTTATATTTTACGATATTTGCTTTATTTTGTTAATGACAATTATAAGGTTTATCTTTAGCAAAGCATAAATATAAGTTAAAGTCTTTTACATTTATAGTAACAAGTCTTTTAAAAAATACATATTACATAATCACTATAAACAATATTACATGCATTTTACATTTACATGTTTTACTTTTATTTCTTAAATTAGAAATATTAACATGACATCATGGCATACCTCATTTTGATATCTTGATGATTTGGGAAATATTTTGGTAAGATCTTTAAGTAACAAAGTTGACTTTGCAAGATCTTGAAATGACTTGTCAAGATATAGAATGATATGGAAAGATTTGTAAAAGTCTTAGCTGTATGGTTCCCGCGGAACCAAACAACTACAAGGGCGGATCCCTTTTATTGGATCCGCCAAATCCGCCGGTTGTCCCCTCAGTTTTGCCTATAAATAGCAATCTGATCATTCAAGGGCAACCATCACTCATATAGCTTAAAACATATATTCATTCATTTGTACATCACTAACCCATATCATTCATTCATTTCATTTTGATCTTACTTTTGTAGCAAAGAAGATCAAGCATACAAGCTTCAACATACATACTGTTGCAAGTATTATTAGTTAGATAGTGTGTGATTTGTTAATGTTCACACATCATTGTTATACCTTTCATTCAGTAGAGTTTGGTTAGTGTTTTAGTCCTTAAAACACAAAGAGTGTCGGGAGTGGTTGTACCCTTGTTAAAGAACCAACGGGAGTGGTTGTACCCTTGTTAAAGAACCAACGGGAGTGGTTGTACCCTTGCAAAGAACCCGGTGTTTAGCTTAGTACCGGATAAAGTGTAAGCGACGTGTATAAAGGTTTTCTCCGCCGAGAAGGGAGTTTGTTTCTTAGTGAAGAAAAACTCTCGAGTTAGAGGCTCGAGTAGTTGAGTAGGGCAAGGAAGAGAGTCCTTGTAGCCGAACCACTATAAATCTCTGTGTTGTGGTTTGATTGTTCCTATCCTTACTTACTTTACTTATATTGTTTGTTTGTGAGTATTTACTTTGAAATCACGTTAAGTCACAAAGCGAATTAATTTTAAAACGGTAAAAACTATTCAACCCCCCTTCTAGTTTTCCACAATTGGCATCAGAGCTACGTTACTCAAGATTTTCAAATATATTGTATTTTAAAACTTGAAATGATCAATGGATTTTGAAAACTTTAAAGAAGGGCAATCTATGCAAAGACCACCATTATTTGAACCAAATTGTTTCATATACTGGAAAAACTGCTTTGAGACATATGTGAAGTCAAAGGACATAGATCTATGGTATATAATTGTAGAGGGTGATTACAAGCCCATAAGTAATAATATTTCAGGTGGTCGGGATGAAGGTGCTTCTCTTACTCGTCACAGTGATGAGCAAAAGAAGTTGATTGCCAAAAATAACGAAGCCAAAATGATGCTTTATAATGCTTTACCTAAGAAAGAATATGAAAGAGTTTTTATGTGTAAAACGGCTAAGGATATTTGGCAATCATTGATTATCACTCATCAAGGGAACTCACAAGTCAAAGTTAACAAAATTGATCTTCTTGTTCAACAATATGAAAAATTTGTTATCTCTGAAGATGAGACCATTGATAGTGCGTTTGCTAGGTTTAATACTATTACTACATCTCTTAAAGCACTTGATGAATCTTTTTCTAGTAAGAATTTTGTCAGGAAATTTCTAAGAGCACTCCATCCAAAGTGGAGAGCAAAGACGACGGCTATTGAAGAATCTAAGGATCTTTTAAGCATGACACTGGACGAGCTCATTGGAAATCTCAAAGTTCACGAGATGGTGATGGAAAAAGACTCAGAAATAGTTAAAGGCAAAAAGGAGAAGATCAAGTCCATTGCCTTGAAAGCTAGGGTAGAATCAAATGATGATGAAGAATCTTGTTCTAGTAGCGAAGACGAAGAGTATGCCATGGCCGTAAGAGATTTCAAGAAATTTTCTTTAGGAGACGAGGAAAGTTCGTAAGACCAACTCGTAAAGAAAAGAAATCCTTCCGGAAAGACCGTGATGATAGGAAAGGTAAGGTAGATAGGAAATGTTATAGGTGCGGGGATTCTAGTCACCTAATAGGAGAATGTCCAAAGCCTCCAAAGAACAAGTCTCAAAGAGCATTTGTTAGTGGAGCTTGGAGTGGTAGTGAAGGTGATGACGACGAGCCTAAGAACGACGAAGTTGCTCTCATGGCTCATGACACAGAAGAGGTACATTCTGACTCATCATATTCTTCTATAGATGATGAAACCTTAAAAGTAGAATATAACAAACTGTGTGATATCACTTTAAAAATCATAAACAAAAATAAGTTCTTAAAAACCAAAACGACACTCTTAGAAAATGAAGTCCATTGGTTAAAAGAAAAAGAAATACGATCAGAAAAGGGTAAAAGTGTGAAAGAAATATGTATCTCATGTCAGGAACTTAAACTAGAAATAGAAACACTTAAAACCACACATGAAGATCTTATCAAATAAAACTCTAAGTTTAAGAGGTTTGATAAAAACATTTGTTTAGAAGATGAGTTAATGCAAATTCAAAAATTGTCCCATGATAAAACCGGACTAGGATTTATAAAATCAGGAAACTTAAATGACTTTACGAAACAAACAGTGAAAGTACAAGAACCTGTTCCAACTGAGTCAGATACCCACGGATCTAGCGGATCCAAAAATTTAGTTCCGCCAGTTGTACCAAAAGGATCCGCAGGTATAGTTGATGAACAAAAGGTTCGTAATTCGAATCGTACTGAATTCGTTAAGGTCACTAGAAAACCTAGCACTAGTACAACTATTAACAAACAAAAACCAGTAGTCACTATAGGAAAAGGTCAAGTTAATAATGAGTTTAGGATGAAAACGGTTCAACAGAGACCTAAAACTAGTTTTCCCAAACACCCCTTTCCTAAGAGTAACTTTAACTCACAACATCATCAAAATAATTGGAACCAAAACATGTATAGGAACTTTCAAGGTCCCAATTACATGCCATGGAACACTTGTCCACCATTTTCATACATGAACCATGATAATGTTATATTTAACCCAAACGGACCCATGAGATATTGGGGACCAAACGCTTGAGTTTTTCTTGAACTTAGGTGTGCTTAAAAGTTGAGTTAGAACCAGATGAGTGGATTAAAGATAGCGGGTGTTCAAGACACATGACAGGGAACAAAAGCCTTTTCTCATCCTACCAAGTGTACGACGGAGGTAATGTCACATTCGGTAGCAAGCTTAAAAGTAAAATCATCGGAAAAGGTACAATCTCTCATGACTCTCTCACCATTGATGATGTTGCTCATGTAGATAATTTAGGATTTAACTTGCTTAGTATTAGTCAATTATGTAGCAAAAAGTATAACTTCCTTTTCAGTAAAAATGGAAGTAAAATACTAAAAGATGGCAGAACCGTAGGAAAAGGTGTGGGAAACTAGAAGGGGGGTTAAATAGTTTACCGGTTTAAAATTCTTTTAAAAATCTTGTTTTAAAAGTTGGCTATTGGAAACTTTGATTCGAACTCTATGTGTAACCAATCAACACCAATATGAACTACACACTAAGCTAGCTAATATAAAGTAATGAAAGTAAAGAGTAGAGTTGGAAAGATCAAACCGAGACAAAGGATTTATAGTGGTTCGGCTACGAAGCTCTTCTTCGCCCTACTCCACTCCCCGAGTACCACACTCGAGAGTTTCAAGCACTATGTCAACAACCTCCCTTCAGGCGGAGAAAACCGTACACGTCGCTTATCCTATTACCGACACTAAGCTAAATGTCGAGTGCTAATCTTAGCTAGCACCAATCTACCAAGGTCCACGTGACCAAACACTCAAGCCCAATGGCTTCAAGAGATCACCAAGATCTCAACACGATCACAAAGATCAACTCTCACTTCACTCTACTTAATCTAACTACTCTAGATCCTTTGACTAATCACACACAAGCCCAATGGCTTCAAGAGATCTTCACTATCTCTTAAGATCACAATGATCTTCACTCACACTCTCACAAAAGAAAGATAATCTTGATGTATGCTAAGATACAACAAGAATGTAACAAGTGTTACAAGACCTAACAACTACAACTCTTGTATCTTCTTGAATACCTTGAGTTCTTCTCTTGCTAATGAAGAGGAATGATAACACCTTGTATCAACTTGGACACTTGTGTTCTTCTCTTGCTAATGAAGAGGAATGATAACACCTTGTATCAACTTGGACACTTGTGCTCTTCTCTTGCTAATGAAGAGGAATGAAGAGGATCACTTGAAGGATGATTGGATCACTCTTGAACAAAAGAAAAACTAACCTAAATGATCTAAGAAAGAAAGTGTGAAGAGAGTATTCAACTCAGAAAGTTTTGTGTGTGAAAGGATGCCTAAAAACTGTGAAAGGGGTGGGTATTTATAGGCAAAGAAAATCTGAACGTTACAGAAAATTTTGTACGGACGGCTCCGTTAAATACCCCACGGCTCCGTTAAATTTAACGGTACCGTGGAGCCGTCGTAGACTAGGACGCTCCAAATTTTGTCTTTTCTGGTGAAAACTTATTTGGGGAAGGTTGGAGCTGATTTTGGGGGGGGGGGGAAATAGCTGTTGTGATTTTCAAACATATTTTTCCATTAAAACATTTCTTAATATTTCAAAAATAATTTGTCATGTGTATTTTTGAAAAAATGTTTTGTCCCATTTAAAATGTGAATTTTCAAAACATAAATTCACTTCTTTGATCACTAGTTCAAGTTGTAACTTTGTTCTAGAGTGATTTGCGTAGAAACGGGATCTTCCGATTAAAGACTTGTTTACGTTGATTTTAACGTATCGTGATTTCACATTTTGGCATCCTCAAAACGTGAAGTAATCGAAAGATATAAATAACCTTTTTAGAACATTATTTGCATCAACAATCTCTCCCTTTTTGATGATGACAAAATATAAACTCATGTTAGGTTAAAATTAGTGTTAACAAGTTTTTAATGAGTTTACTCCCATTTCTCCCCCTTTTTGTCTAATCAAAAAGGTGACAAAGGCTCCCCCTTGATGTGTACTCCCCCTCATTTGGAGAACACAAAGGAATTGAGCAATGGTTCGTGCTACAAAACAAGGTTAGGCGATACATATATAATATGTAACAAGTAGCACATTATGACAAATGTCCAACCACACAAGAAGAAAAGTAGCTAAGAGCTAAAAATGATAATGAACAACCCTCATAAAAACCCATTCATTCATTAAAAGAAAATAAATGTCATACATGGATATGACTTCATGGAAACATAAAAGAGACAATGATAAGCATAAATCCCTAATGACTAGAGGCATGTTTCATTTCCAAGAGGGCTCCTAAAGACCTGTTGTGGGTTGGGAGGTGGTGGAGATTGGGGCCCCATTTGGGGTGGTGGTGGTGTCAAGAGATGTTCTATAAAGTAGAACATGAAATGAATCTCGTCTCTTAAGAAGTAGATGAGGTTACGGTTATGGAGACAACATAGGCAATTAGCACTATGTAAATCAAAGGGATGTGGTTGATTGGGTTGTGCCATGATAGGAGATGGTGATTGTGGTAGGTTTGTTGGAGGTGAAATTGGCATGGCATTGTCCAATGGAGTTAAGGGGATGGTGTGTACTCCATTGATGATGTAGTGTAGAAGGATGATGAAGATGTTGTGTAGGTAGATGATGTTTTAGAGGGTGCATAAGGTGGTGATGGTGAGTATGGAGTGGTTTGGGAAGGTGGTGTCATAGCTTCATCATCTTTTGTGAGATCCACAAAGAGTGGTTTTGAGGGTGGTTTCACGGTTATCCTAGGTTTCTTGGAGATGTGAGAGGTTGAACCATGTGTGGAGGACATGGTGTTTGTGTGATGGGAGGTTGAAGGTGAAGTGCAAGATAAGCTTGCAAGGGTGAGGCCTTAAATAGGCAAGTTGGGTGAAATTTGAATTAAAGTTGATGGGGTTGTCCTATGGTGTAGGAAGGGAATCCTAGGGTGTGATAGGTTTGCAAAAATTTGCAAGTTTGAGGTTAGGGGTGTAGGGTTTTTGGTAGGAACAGTAAAAATCCGTCAAACAGGGGTACAGTTCCTTTAAATGACCCACGGTACCGTTAAATTTAACGGTACCGTCCATATTTAATGGTACCGTGCCACTGTTTGCAAGAAGATTTCTGTGCAGGTTAGTTCTGGGCAGCTAGGGGGATGTTTTCTAGGGGAACTAATTCCTGGAAATGATAGTGCCTCAACTCACTAGGTACTTGTTTTCCTAAAGTGTCCCATTTAAGCTACAACTAGCACATAAAGGCTATCATGTAGTTTCCTAGGATAATTATAAGCATGCAATAAGAAGGGACAAAATAAGCTATCATCCAAATATCACATAGATTGATTAGGCAAGGAGATAGTTCAGCATGCAAACACATTCTTAGCACTAACTTCTTGGTCTTGAGCATGAGTCTCATTTTCATGATTTGGATCATCAAAGGGTGCATAATGGGTGGAGGATTCGGAAATGAGGATTGATGAGACATGTGACTCGTTTATGGGTTGCATGATGGGTTTGACAAGGGAGTATTGAGGACCGTTAAGGTAAGGGTGTAGGTTCATGAAATGGTGATAGAGACGGGTTAGGAACATCCCATAGGGTATCAATTTATTCTTGTTACCCTTGAGATGGACAATTCGCTTAGCGAAGAAGTAAGCGAGGTTGTATGGTTGTTGGGTTAGGAGACAGTAAATCATATGAGCACAACACGCCGGGAGTTGCTCACGATTTCCTGTGAGACTTAGAACATTTTCTCGCAGGATGACTGCCCAAGAAAGTAGTTCATGACGAACCTCTTCCAAATGAATTTTCGTTGGATTAGGGTAAGAGGGGTACTTATAAGTACGGATGAGTTTGGTTAGTTCAGATGGAGAGGGTATGTACGAACAGTACGGACTATTCTCCTCACGATAGTGAAAGAGAGACTCAAGACACCAATCTTCAGTATAGGCACATTGCCCATGATTGGGTATTCGAAGGATCTGAGCAAATTGCTCAAGAGTCAGGACGAATTTGAAGTTTTTGACCCAAAACCAAAGTGACAAGGATTGATCTTCGTTACGTACGAGTTCAACTTGTCGAAAGAACTCCAACACAAAACGAGGACAAATGTTCTCGTTAATGTGGAGTAGACAATCGAATCCTATAGCTCTAAAGGAAGTGTTGATGTCCCGATGGTAAATTAGGGATGGATCAACGACACGGCCTTCATGAAACCGACGGGTTTCAAGATTGACATAGGCACGAATGTGGTTACCAGGAGTTGTAGGTTCTTGTGAAATTTCGGGTGTGTAGGTATCGGTTAGGAGATGATCAAAATCATATTCATGAGACATTTTTCTTTCCTAAAAAAATTTTAAGGAAAAATTAGAGTGAAGAATAGTTGCATTATGCACATGCCTGGTGTGTGTGCCTATATGCAAACTATGTGGAGGTGTGGTAATCTTGACACAAAAGAAAATAATGAGATGACCCTAACTCTCCTAATTTTACTTTTGCTCAAACAAAATTGTCGAAAAATACATATTGATTATGTAATTCGATCAATATTCGTGAGATCATGTATGCATGAAAAGATGTTTTTAGTTTGCATCAACGATGCATGAAAAGAACAATTTTATGATCCTAGTTTCGTGAGATTTTGAAAATGATGGAATTGGGGTGTTTTGGTAACCTCAATGTTTTTGGTACCAAAGATTTTGAAATGTTTTGGTGTTGATGACTTCTAATTGAAAATTTCCTAGAAAAAATTGAAAAACCCCAATTCAATTTTCATCAATGCATAAACCCTAGACCCAAAATTAAAAAAAAAATTGGAGTAAGATGACTTACAATTTTTGTTGAAAAAGGGTGAGAATGATTTAGGATCTTGAAACTCAATGTCTTGAATATGATCTTGAAGGGGTGTAATTAAGTGTTGGGTGTGAGGTTAAGTTATGACAAGAGTTGCTGAGGTTATGAGGGTTTGGAATGAGTAGTGTGGAAAAGGGGAACTGAAATACGGAATGTTCCAGATGCACGGTTCCACGGTACCGTTAAATTTAACAGTGTCGTGCCACATTTAGTGGAGCCGTGATCTGCTGGGACTGTTTTCTGTCCCATTTTGATTTTTGATGAACAAGTCTCGCTGTTTTAGTGAGACCTATTGTCACGAGGAAAGGATTTGTACCTAACAAATTCTTTTGACTAGGGAGACCTAAACTAAACTACACGAGACTCACGAGATGATTTCAAGAGTCATGAAACTTATGGAATATGTTCCATCATTCCTAGACCTAGACGGAGATAGTTAAAGGATTCTCGTTTGAGAGGTTTGGTTAGGATGTCTGCGATATTATCCTGGGAAGGAACTTTCTCAATGGAAATGTTTCCTTTCTGAACATTATCGCGAAGGAAGTGGTGGCGGATTTCGATGTGTTTGGTACAGGAGTGTTGAACGGGGTTTTTGCTCAAGTCAATAGCACCTTTATTATCACACATAATGGGAACGTCATCTAGATGGATGGCATAGTCTATAAGGGCTTGTTTCATCCATATTGCTTGTTGACATGCCTTTCCGGCGCTTACGTACTCGGCTTCGGTCGTGGAGATAGCAAGAGCCGTTTGTTTCTTGGAGAACCAAGAAGTTATACAACAACCCATGAAGGTACAAACGCCACTCGTACTCTTTCGATCCACATAATCTCCCGCATGATCAGAGTCGGCATAGACAACAATTTCTACACCGGTCCCCTTGGGATAAAATAATCCCAAGTGTATAGTGCCTTTAATGTATCGGAAGATACGCTTAACCGCTTCAAGGTGAGGGGTTTTGGGATCCTCTTGGAAGCGAGCATAAATGTAGACACTAAACATGATGTCGGGCCTACTTGCCGTGAGGTATAGTAAACTTCCTATCATACCTCTATACTTAGTGCTATCCACGGACTCACCTTCTTCATCTTTCGCGAGTTTTATTTCCGTGGACATGGGAGTTTTCATGGGCTTAGACTCTTCTAAACTAAACTTCTTAAGCATCTCTTTACTATACTTAGCTTGATTAAAGAAGATGCCATCTTCCATTTGTTTAATTTGTAAACCAAGGAAGAAATTTAATTCACCCATCATGCTCATCTCAAACTCGTCGTGCATGATTTTTGAGAAATCATCGCACATTTCTTGACAAGTTGATCCGAATATAATGTCATCGACATATATTTGAACAATGATGAGATGTGAATCTCTTTTCTTTGTGAAGAGTGTGTTATCAACCTTTCCCATGGTATATTCATGTTTAATCAAGAAGGCTTTCAGTCTATCATACCAAGCTTTAGGAGCTTGTTTAAGACCATAGAGTGCTTTCTTGAGTTTATAAACATGATTCGGACATTCAAAATCAACGAATCCCGGAGGTTGCGCAACATACACCTCCTCGTTAATATAACCATTAAGGAACGCACTCTTCACGTCCATTTGGTATAGCTTAAAGTCTAAGGCACATGCATAGGCAAGGAGTATTCTAATTGATTCTAATCTAGCTACGGGTGCATAGGTTTCATCATAATCTATTCCCTCTTGTTGGTTGTAGCCTTGTGCTACCAACCTTGCCTTATTCCTAACTACGACGCCATTTTCGTCGAGTTTGTTTCTAAACACCCATTTAGTTCCTATGATTGTTTGATTTCTAGGAAGAGGTACTAAATCCCAAACTTGGTTTGCGGTGAATTGATTTAGTTCCTCCTACATGGCAACTATCCAACTTTCATCCTTAATTGCTTCACCTACATTCTTAGGTTCTACGGTAGATATGAAACAAAAGAAGTTACTTTTGTTTTGTGCTTGTGACCTAAGGGTTCTTTGGTTTAGGTTACCTATGACATTTTCAATAGGATGGTTTTTGGATTCCTTAATGTTGACAATTTCGTCAACTTCAACTATTTCATCCTCAATGTCATCTTCTAGGGTTTTCTTGCCATTAACCTTAATGGCTTCATCCTCATCTAACTCATCATCAACCAATGGTGATGTCTTAGATTGTGGAGGACTTTCATCGAATGTCACGTTGAGTGATTCTTCGACTTTCGAGGTTTCTCTATTTAGGACAACGTAGGCTTTACTATTTTGGGAGTAAACTAGGAATACACCTTCGTAAGACTTTGGGTCAAACTTGGTGAGGTAATCTTTAGTGTTTAGTATGAAGCATTTGCTTCCAAACACTCTAAAGTAATCAAGAGAAGGTTTTCTTCCTTTCATGATTTCATATGGGGTTTTTCCTAGGATAGGTCTAATTAGAATCCTATTTAGAATGTAAGTTGAGGTGTCCACCGCATTACACCAAAACTTTTGGGGAATTGATTGTTCATTCAACATCGTTCTACTCATTTCTTGTAGAGTACGATTTTTCCACTCAACTACCCCATTTGATTGAGGAGTGCGTGGAGCCGAGAAATTGTGAGTAATACCATTAGCATCACAATATACTCCAAATTGCACTTCATTATCAAATTCCCGACCATGATCCGTCCTAATAGAAACTATTGTACATCCTAGTTGATTTTGGACTTTCTTACTAAAGATTTCAAATTCCTCAAAGGCTTGTGTCTTATTCTTAAGAAATCTAGTCCAAGTATACCTAGAGTAGTCATCAACTATTACTAAGGTGTAGAGATTTCCTCCGTAACTCCGTACGGCGGATGGACCGAATAAGTCCATGTGAAGTAGTTCTAGGCATCTAGAGGTCGAGACCATATTCTTAGCTTTGTGACTAGAATGAGCTTGTTTTCCAACTTTACAAGAGTCACAAAAGTGTGTGTCGAACTTAATCCTAGGTAGGTTTCTAACTAGTTCCTTAGATGCCAATGATTGTATAAGACGCATGTTGGCATGACCTAGTCTCCTATGCCACAGGGTGGTATGATCATCTATAGTTGCTAGACAAATCTTATCTTCAGGCTTATTCCCTATCTTCATGACAAATAAGCCATTTTTCCTAACTCCTTTGCCTATGGTTTTCCCATTCTTAATAATCTCACTACCCTCTTCAGAGAATATTACTCTACACTTATTATCTACCATTTGACTAATGCTAAGTAAGTTAAAACCTAAGTTATCTACGTGCTCAACATTTCTAATAATAAGAGAGTCTTGAGTAATCGTACCTTTGCCTATAATGTTGCCCTTAAGTCTGCTACCGAAAGTGACATTACCTCCGTTGTATGCCTTGTATGTTGAGAATAAACTTCGGTTGCCCGTCATGTGGTTAGTGCATCCACTATCCTTGACCCATTCGTCAGGCTCCAAGTCAATTCCCAAGCATATCTATTGCATAAGACAAACATTCAAACATTTGGTCCCCAATATCTCATGGGTCCAAAATGGTTAGCATTAAACATCCCATGCATTACTTGCATGTGGTTAGGATGTTGGAATGGAGGACAAATTTCCTATGGCAAGTAACTTTGCAGTTGACAATCATTCCATGTTACGGGATAGTTACTTGGAAAACTTTGTCTTCTAGAGTTACGTCTCGGTAGAGGAGTTCTTGACCGAGGTTTGGGAGTGTTTGTTTTTCTAGGTGGAGGAGTCTTAGGCCTTGTGTTAGGTTTTACAAATCCAGGTTTGGGTTTTGACATGGGTTTGTAAAATCTCTTAACTTCCTCTATACTAGCAATTGAGACTTTTGTGCCATTAACAATTATGTGAGTTGGTTTAGGACTTGATTTGTTTTTGAGATTCGACTCAGTTCTGTCCCCAGTACCAGACGGTACCACGGTTCCATTAATTTTAATGGTACCGTTGGTACCTTTAATGGTGCCGTCTTGGGATTTGACAGAATCAGTAGGTTTGACAGATTTTACACGATTTGTTTTATCTGTCGAAACATTTTCTGTATTCTTTTTGAACCTAGTTATCCTAATTGCATTTTCCTTGAGTTTTTCATTTTCTAATCGAAGATTTATGCATGACTCACATCCTATGTCTATTTCTTTGTTTCTTTCAAGTCCTTTGACTTGATCTTTTAGTTCTAAAATTTTCACTTCGAGTTCATGCAATTTTGACTTTAGTGATTTGTTTCTACTTAACATTTTTGAAACAATTTTGCATAGATTATTATGTTCGTCATGTAGTATGTTATCATCTATTGACGAATTGTCATCTATGAAATTTGGGTAGTCGTAACGTACCTCATTAGAAGCATGAGCCATTAGACATGTTTTGTCCTTGGGCTTCTTTTCTTCATCATCACCGCTATCACTCCAGGAGCCTCCTATGAGAGCTCGTTGGTTGTTGACTTTCAGTGGCTTGGGGCACTCTCCTATGAGGTGATTAGGATCTCCGCATCTAAAGCATTTCTTATCACTCGTCCCTTTCTTTTCAGCATGGTTCTTTTGTGATGTCTTCTTCTCATCACGAGGTTGCCTAACGAACCTACCTCTTCTCCTAAAGAACTTTTTAAAGTCCCTAACCGCTAATGCATATTCCTCATCTTCACTATCGGAACTCGAACATTCCTCATCACTAGACTCCTTCTTGGCTTTCAATGCTAGAGATCTAACTCTCTCGCTTTTGCCTTTGACTATATCGGAGTCTTTCTTAATTATCATCTCGTGAACTTTCAAGTTTCCTATAAGTTCATCGAGTGACAACATCGCCAAGTCCTTTGACTCTTCAATGGCGGTAACCTTTGCTCTCCATTTAGGATGTAGAGCCCTAAGGAACTTCCTAAGATAATTCTTGCTAGAGTAACCTTCATCAAGAGCTTTAAGACTAGTAATAATAGTATTGAATCTAGCAAAAGCATTATCTATAGATTCATCTTCCGTAATGGAAAATTGTTCATATTGTTGAACAAGAAGATCTACCTTGTTCTCTTTGATTTGGTTATTACCTTGGTGAGTGACTAACAAAGTTTTCCAAATATCTTTTGCCGTATTACACATGAAAATTCTTTCAAATTCCTTTTTAGGCAAAGCATTATAAATCATCATTTTAGCCTCATTATTTTTGGCTAATTTCCTTTTAAGTTCATCACTTTGTTTATCATAAGAAACTATTTCATCCTTTTTAGTTTCCGGATTCATTTGAATAGGTTGAAAGTCACCCTCGGTAATAACATGCCAAAGATCAATGTCTTTTGATTTCACATACGTTTCGAATCTTGTTTTCCAATAAATAAAACAATCGGTTTCAAAAAGTGGTAGTCTTTGCATAGATTGCCCTTCTAGATATTTGTCGGAATCCATTGATCGATTCAAGTTTTAAAATACAATATACTTTAAAATCTTGATTGACGTGGCTTCTGATACCAATTGTGGGAAACTAGAAGGGGGGTTGAATAGTTTACCTGTTTAAAATTCTTTTAAAAATCTTGTTTTAAAAGTTGGCTATTGGAAACTTTGATTCGAACTCTATGTGTAACCAATCAACACCAATATGAACTACACACTAAGCTAGCTAATATAAACTAATGAAAGTAAAGAGTAGAGTTGGAAAGATCAAACCGAGACAAAGGATTTATAGTGGTTCGGCTACGAAGCTCTTCTTCGCCCTACTCCACTCCCCGAGTACCACACTCGAGAGTTTCAAGCACTATGTCAACAACCTCCCTTCAGGCGGAGAAAACCGTACACGTCGCTTATCCTATTACCGACACTAAGCTAAATGTCGAGTGCTAATCTTAGCTAGCACCAATCTACCAAGGTCCACGTGACCAAACACTCAAGCCCAATGGCTTCAAGAGATCACCAAGATCTCAACACGATCACAAAGATCAACTCTCACTTCACTCTACTTAATCTAACTACTCTAGATCCTTTGACTACTCACACACAAGCCCAATGGCTTCAAGAGATCTTCACTATCTCTTAAGATCACAATGATCTTCACTCACACTCTCACAAAAGAAAGATAATCTTGATGTATGCTAAGATACAACAAGGATGTAACAAGTGTTACAAGACCTAACAACTACAACTCTTGTATCTTCTCTTGCTAATGAAGAGGAATGATAACACCTTGTATCAACTTGGACACTTGTGTTCTTCTCTTGCTAATGAAGAGGAATGAAGAGGATCACTTGAAGGATGATTGGATCACTCTTGAACAAAAGAAAAACTAACCTAAATGATCTAAGAAAGAAAGTGTGAAGAGAGTATTCAACTCAGAAAGTTTTGTGTGTGAAAGGATGCCTAAAAACTGTGAAAGGGGTGGGTATTTATAGGCAAAGAAAATCTGAACGTTACAGAAAATTTTGTACGGACGGCTCCGTTAAATTTAACGGTACCGTGGAGCCGTCGTAGACTAGGACGCTCCAAATTTTGTCTTTTCTGGTAAAAACTTATTTGGGGAAGGTTGGAGCTGATTTTGGGGGGGAAAATAGCTGTTGTGATTTTCAAACATATTTTTCCATTAAAACATTTCTTAATATTTCAAAAATAATTTGTCATGTGTATTTTTGAAAAAATGTTTTGTCCCATTTAAAATGTGAATTTTCAAAACATAAATTCACTTCTTTGATCACTAGTTCAAGTTGTAACTTTGTTCTAGAGTGATTTGCGTAGAAACGGGATCTTCCGATTAAAGACTTGTTTACGTTGATTTTAACGTATCGTGATTTCACATTTTGTCATCCTCAAAACGTGAAGTAATCGAAAGATATAAATAACATTTTTAGAACATTATTTGCAACAGTAAAAGGTGTTTTGAAGAATAACGTTTATGTTATTAAATTAGACAAAACACCTAAAGACAAACTTTGTCTCACCTCTCTGGATGAAAACTCAACTCTATGGCATAGACGCTTAGGTCACGCTAATATGAGGTTAATCAAATCCTTATCATCTAAGGAACTCGTTAGGAACCTGCCCAAGTTGAAATACGACCAACACTTTTGTGATGCTTGTAAAATTGGGAAACAAGTTCATAATAGCCATAAGGCTAAAAACATGGTGTCTACATCTAGGTGTCTAGAATTGTTACATATGGATTTGTTTGGTCTATCAGCTATACAAAGTTATGGGGGAAACTTCTATACTTTGGTAATAGTAGATGATTACTCTAGGTATACTTGGACTAAGTTCTTGAAAACTAAAAATGAGGCATTTGACAAATTTGAAATTCTAAGTAAGGAAATTCAAAATCAAATAGGAAATAACATTGTGTCTATTAGAACCGATCACAGTCGTGAATTTGATAACGAAATCCAATTCAGAGCTTTTTGTGATGCTAATGGCATAACACATAATTTCTCGGCTCATCGAACTCCTCAATCTAACGGTGTAGTTGAACGCAAAAATAGGACAATTCAAGAAATGAGTAGAACTATGTTAAATGAACAAAACATACCTCAAAAGTTTTGGTGTCACGCCGTAGATACATCCACATATATCCTAAATAGAGTCCTAATTAGACCATTCTAGAATAAAACACCATATGAGCTTTATAGAGGCAAAAAGCCTACGTTAGGATATTTTAGAGTTTTTGGAAGCAAGTGCTTCATATTAAACACTAAGGATTACCTCACCAAGTTCGACCCAAAGTCGTATGAAGGTGTATTTCTAGGATATTCACAAAATAGTAAAGCATATATTGGCTTGAATAAAGAAACATCAAGAGTCGAGGAATCGTTGAACGTAACATTCGACGAAAGTCCACCTCCCTCTAAGACCTCACCTTTGGTAGATGATGACTTAGTTGAAAGTCAAATGGTTGAAAACCAAGAAAACATAGAGAATGACAAAGAAGACGAACTGGTAAAAATATAAATTGTCAACATCAAAGAATCCAAAAGTCATCCATTAGACAACGTCATAGGAAAAATTAACGAAAGAACCTTAAGGTCAAAAGCCCAAAACGAAAGTAATTTCTTTTGTTTTGTTTCAACCATTGAACCTAAAAATGTTAATAAAGCCATAAAAGATGAATCTTGGGTCATAGCGATGCAAGAAGAATTAAATCAGTTTGTTAGGATTGACGTTTAGACATTAGTACCTCAACCTCAAAATCAAACCATAAATGGAAATAAATGGGTTTTTAGGAACAAAATGGATGAAAATGGAGTAGTGTATAGAAACAAAGCTAGGCTAGTAGCTCAAGGCTACAATCAACAAGAAGGTATAGATTACGACGAGACATTTGCACCCGTCGCTAGGCTTGAGTCAATTAGAATATTACTTGCATATGCATGCGCACATGACTTTAAACTATTCCAAATGGATGTTAAAAGTACTTTTCTAAATGGTTTTATTAATGAGGAAGTGTACGTTGCACAATCTCCCGGATTTGCCTATTTTAAAAAACCAAATCATGTCTATAAACTTAAGAAAGCATTATACGGACTTAAGCAAGCACCAAAAGCTTGGTATGATCGACTTAAAACCTTCCTAGTTGACCATAAGTATACCATGAGCCTAGTAGACAACACTCTTTTCACCAAAAAAAATGGATCACATATTATCATAGTCCATATATATGTTGATGACATTATATTCGGTTCAACTTGTCAAGAGTTACGCGACGATTTCTCAAAAATCATGCATGACGAGTTTGAAATGAGTATGATGGGGGAACTAAACTTTTTCTTAGGTCTCCAAATTAAACAATTAGAAGATGGGATATTCTTCAACCAATCTAATTATATCAAGGATATGCTTAAGAAATTTGGTCTTGAAGACTCAAAACCTATGAAAACACCCACGTCCTCCGAAACCAAACTCACAAAGGATGAAGAAAGTGAATCCGTAGATAGCACTAAATATAGAGGAATGATTGGTAGTTTACTCTATCTCACGGCTAGTAGACCGGATATTATGTTTAGTGTTTGTCTATGTGCACGCTTTCAAGAAGATCCCAAAATATCTCATCTTGAAGCCTTTAAACGGATCTTTAGGTACATTAAAGGCACTACACATTTAGGATTATGGTATCCCAAAGGAACGGGTGTAGAAACCATAGTGTATGCCGACTCAGATCATGCCGGTGATTATTGTTCCGCCCCGTGCCCGCTTTGACCAAAACTTAAAACTTTACACGCAGAAACGCTTGACTTTTACGGACATCCTGTTACTCTTTTGACCATTTATAAAAATCTATAAACTTTCCACACTAAGGTCTAGATTATGGAACCAAAACGGTGATCCTTGTCAAAACTATGGATCCATGATAAGGTTTAATTTTTACCAACCAAAAGGTAGATCCAGGACTGAAATCTTGATCTACACTAAGGACTACAATTTCGAACCACAGAGTTGATCCAACATTTGATGGGTTATGCATAAAACCCATTTTGACCCATTTACACAACAAACTACTCATACCACTTTCTTTTCCCACCAAACTTGACCATTATCATTACTTTAACATACAAGACATACTCCAAAGACACTTGACCCGCTTACCACCCAAAATGGGTACATTTATACTTAAACCAACCGCTCCTTTAACTTTCACAATAAACACTTAAAACATACTTTGACACACCGTTAGACCACCAAATCGTTATGACACCATTAATATACATTTTAACGCTTGATTCCACTTTACAAACCATTTATTGACTCACAGAGGTACCATCTTGAATGAGCTCGGTATTCTACCTAGCTCCTACACATATCAAACCTTCTATCTTCCACATTAGTAAACCTTTATCCTTAGCTCAAGCTTACCATTTCCGTCACATACAAACCTACAAAACATTAAACACTTAAACCGTAAGCATGGATGCTTAGTAAGTAAAACGGGTATAACTTAACATTATACTTCATTCAACACATCACACATTATACAACCATTAATCCAACAATATTAAACATAAGCACATACCTTAACCACTTAAGCCTTAACCTTCCTTTTTCCTTAATCCACTCTCATCTAACACATCCACTAACCTTATAACCTCTTACACATAACTACCATTATGCTAAACAACCATAACCTTAACACATAAGCCACATAACACATAATGCGTAGAAATCATTATAACTTTACATTATACCGGTTTACTTACCTTGAGTCCAAGCTAAGGCTATCAATAACATCATCATCATCATCATCTTCATCTTTTACCATCATCATCATCATCATTACTTCCTAAACCATAACCATCATCAAAACTCATTAACACAACACATCATAATCAAGGGTTATAAAACCCATCTAAACTTACCCATCTTCCTTCCTATATCATCATATGATCATATCATGATCATATGATGAAAACCCACTTAACCCATTAACCTTTACCTCATTAACATCAAGATAGGGATAATACTTACTTCGGAAATCATTGCTAGGGAAGGCTATGGGCATTTGATCTTCATCTTCTTCATCTTAAGTCATCATCTAACTTTTCCTTCCTTTTTTTTTCTCTAAGCCGACAATCCCACACCACTCTTGAATAATATGGAAAATACTAGAACTTCCTGGATATATAATAGCTAGACACTAGTTTGGGCTAAAGGCAAGAATAGCCCCTCAAGTCTCTTTGCTTCCATTTTGGCCACAATAACTTATAACACATTTAACACTTATTACCACTTTAGTCCTTTAAGTCTCTTTCCTTTCTAGTTGTGCCACCCAAAACTTTCCATAACTATACAATACATTCATTGACCATTAATTGACTTTCGGGTTTGACTATAACTTTACATTCATTGACCAGCCAATCACATAAGGCCTTTGGTCCACTTTCATTTAGGGTGGGGTACAAGTACCCGGGGAACGGGTCTAACAATTATGTTGATTGAAAAAGTACAAGTGGTATTTGTACTTTTGTAGGACATTGTCTCACCTCGTGGTTTGCTAAGAAACAAACGGCCCTTGCAATATCAACAACTGAAGCCAAGTACGTGTCAGCAGGAAAAGCTTGCCAACAAGCATTGTGGATGAAACAAGCTCTCGTCGACTATGGAATTGAACTCAACGACATTCCCATTCTTTGCTACAAAGGAGATATCGACCTCAGCAAAAATCCAGTCCAACATGCTAGAACCAAACAAATAGAAATACGACACCACTTCCTACGCGACAATGTTCAGAAGGGAAACATCTCAATTGAGAAAGTTTCCTCAGAGGACAACATTGTCAATATCCTCACAAAACCTCTCAAGAGAGAACCTTTCAACTATCTTAGACTTGGTTTAGGATTAATGGAACCTAGTGAGTAGATAAAACATTAGCTCAAATCTTAGATTAACCAAACACGGCAATAACCAAATATTGTGTTCTGATCCTGCGGATCCAACCGACAACAAGGGCGGATCCCTTGTTTTGGATCCGCCAGATCCGTGGCCTGCTGAGCCAATTTTTTGTATATTAAATAAACTCCCTGTACTATTCATCACACTTATCACCTACTGAAACTCGACTCAAAATCAACCAAATTCACAATTTAGGTCATGTCCTTCCATCAGTTTGTGCTCTAATCATCACTGTAAGTATCTTAATCACGTCTACATTCCTGATCTGCGTCTAGGATTTCTCATTCATGCACAAAATTAAAACTTGGGGTTTATGCATATTTTTAGTAAAATCATGAAACATATCTACTGAATTGCAACAAAACATGTTTTTCATAGTTAGGAATTGCATCTTGTAGTACATTGTCATAATTCATCAAAAACCTCATGAGAAATTTTTGCTAAAAACTTCTCACGACTAGGAAAAACAGTTTTTGGACATTGTTCATACAAATACAAAAACGTTATATTTTAAACATCACTTGCATAATGACTCTTGAATGCTAAAGGAAATACATAACTAATATGTATTTTCGGGTACATTCAATTGAAGCTACATTGAAGTAGGAGCGTTTGGGTTATCTCTTGTTTTATCATAAAACTTGCATAAACAAAATTTTCATGCATCAAAAGGAGTCGAGATAACCGTACCTCCGCATTGTCCCCATACAGGCACACACTAGAAATATGTATATGTATTTTTGATAATTTCAACTAAACTATATATTTTTTGTGTCTAGGATAATCATGCCTCCCGCAAATTTTTATGATCACAAAGAAACCGTTAAATACCAACCTAAACATCACAAAACCAAAGGACTTAGTAAGGAACAAGTTGAAATGTTCAAATCCTTAGAAAAACGGTACATACACGAGGGTAGAACCGTAGATTCCTCATTCCTAGAAGGAACCATCATTAGAGAACAACTTGCCGCCATTCGGTTCGATTGTCTCCTAGACATTGATGAACTCATAATCCCCAGATTCATACTTGAATTCTATGCAACTGTAGGTCTTAGCACAAATGATTATGGTTACATGAATATTCACTTCAAAATAAACCAAACTCAGTTCAACATTCCTCTAGATCAATTTGGAGATGTTTTAGGTGTTCCTAGTCATGGAGATTGTTTCTATTCGGAAAAATGGCCATTGTTCATTCTCGAGTCCAACCTCGATCGTATGCATCCATACGACACACCTCTAATCTTAAAAGAGGACATACGTGCTCAACTTTTTGTTCCTAGAACCTCCCACACTAGGACTAGTCGAGGAAAGGAGGTAAATCGTAATCCATTTGCCATGGAGCTCAATGAACTTAGGCCCCAATTCAAAAAGCTCGAGGAAATTCTTAGGGCAAACGTGATTAGCACCATAGGAAATAGATACCATGTTAACGCAAGTCTTTGCTACATGCTCTATTGTGTGTCAAACCACCGACCATTTAACCTCGCTTACTATATCGCCAAAAGAATGGCTGATATTCTGGTTCAAGGCACCACCGCCATGCCCTACGGGATGCTTCTCACCCGTCTTTATAGAGCCTTTGCACCCATTCCTAGAAATGCTTTAGGATTCGTTCCCGACTACACCGAGATTAAGCACACTTTTGTTCCACTTAGTGATCATCGGGTAGCCGTAGCAAAGAAAAAACGAGCTCACCCTCCTACATCATCATCATCACATCCATGAGTGAAGACGATGGTTTGCCAAATTCTAGGATCTCACCACCCGAGTACTTGAGTCAACTTCCTCCAATCCCGAATGAATCAGCAGAATTTCGACAAACCAAAGGAATGGTGAAGAATTTAGGCCGTTGGATCATGAAGCTTCACAAGAAAATGAGCAAGAAGTGAGGGTTAAGGGATGTTTGGTATTAGACTTTTTCAAACAATGATGTGTTAAACTTGTGTGTTTCTTAGAATCTTGTGTTAGTACTTAACTTGTATGTGAACTAACTCAAAATTGTAGGATGATAACATTTATTATTATCAATTTTCGAAAATTAAGCCACCGTTTGGCTTAACCTCTTATATGGTAAGTTATTGTCATTGGATTAATCTATGTATAAATGTGTGATAGAACCTATGTATTTAGTAGTTTTCTATTACATATTAGTAGTTACATATGATTGAGAACAATTTTCGGGTTTTGAACGAATAACGCAAAATTTGACATATGTTCTGTTTAAATTAGCACTTTTTTATGGCAGATTTGGCGGATCCAAAATATGGGATCCGTCTGTTGATACTTTTGGCTCCGCCAAACTAGAACCTGCGGATTCTACGAAACCCAAATAAGGGATCCGCATTTGTTATCGATTGGATCCGCCGTATCCAACAGTAACTTTTTCTAAATTCCCGACTAATCCCGATCCTTAGATTATTGATTCTGGTTCTTAGGTTTATTATACTGATCATTAGGAACATTAGGATGTTTTAGGAATACTTAGAATCATAAGAAATCAATTTCCCACCAAAATTTGAAAATCAAATTTTCCATGTGAGTTACCTTTCTGTAACAAGCAAGGAACCCTCAAATTGGTTCCTTGAAATCCGTGGGAACATCACATCAACAAAATTTCCACTCGCTCCTTGCATTTACTACAAATCTTCTAAAATTCACTCAACTTAAGCTCTATGGTTTGACTTAAATGATGTGACTAGCACAAATTTTTATTCCAAATCATTAGGAACCAACATTCCTCATTGGATTAACATCAAATCCAAACATAAAGTTCAATATTCTTACTGTCTATAAATTAGGAAGATCAGGATCATCACAACTCACTTACTCACCATCATCTCCAACCATCAATCCTGTATTCTAGAACAAATCTTCTCACTTTTCAAATGACAAAATCAAGTAACTCATCCACAAATAGACCCGCAAGAAGGACAACTCGTATGAGTGTCTGTCCTTGTTGCTTCGTGAACTTAGCTAATTCATCATCAGAGGAGTCATCTCCACTCAACATATCCTCACCAATAGCCAATGAGAATTTTCTTAACCTTGCTACTCCAACACCACCTAACACCATCATCAACACACCACCTCCAACAATCACTCCTGTAGCAACCACACCACCACCCGCTCCATCACAGCCTACTAGATCACCTTCACCACCACATTCACTACAACTTCAGCCCCTAGAATTGTTTAGAACACCACCTTCATCACCTCATCCATACTTGGATGATTTGGAAGACCTTCCACCAAGGTCAACCAATCCTCCTCCCATGACCTTTGAAGGTCAAACACCAATGTTCTTCCATCCCATTTATCGGGATATCCATGGTCCTCTCTACCATGATTCACCACCACCTCAACCACAAACACAACCCCTCTCACCAACATCCACACTCATTGCTATTGATGAGGCAATGTGGATCAATGCACCACAAACCAATGAAGAGATCAATGAGGAGCTCACCCGCCTCTATGCTCTCTCTAATATGGTGGATTCCCACCTTGGAGAAGCCACGGATCTTCAATCCATCTTGCTCAACTCCATCACTCCTCCAATATCAAACAACCAAACACCACCATCAAACAACCAACCACCACCACCAAAAAACAACCAACCACCACCACCACCACAAGCCATTGAGCCCACTATTCCTCCCAACTTTCCAAGGCATGACTGCTCACAATGCGAGAGGACCGCTCACTTGGCCCAAAGGACCAACATATTGGTCCATGAGCTTCAAAATGAGACGAGGTTCATTTTGAACCATATTCTTGAACGCCTACATGCAATCTCTCATCCTCCACAATAGGCAATTTTTAGTTTCTTCCTAGTCTCCTTTTATAGGATTAGGATTGTTTTAGGCATTATCTATTTTTAGGAACTTTTTCTTTTTATGTAACATCATGGTTTGTGACTTATGTCACAAACAATTTTCAATTTGGCATAATATCTTGGTTTGTTTGATTTACTAACATTAATGTATGATTGGTTTGCATTCTCATAATAATTTGACCACTTCTACTTAGGTGC